>JAQQAC010008350.1:100593124-100620846 GCA_029783875.1 Phataginus tricuspis | reverse complement strand
TATTGCACCCCAGTAGGTCAGGGGTGTGCACCCCTCCCTGGAAACCACTGCTATCAACTCTTAGCTGCAAGAGATCTGAGGACGGATCTACAACATCAGGCTGCACGTGGCTGTTCAGGTAAGGCAGACGTTCAGGAAGATACCTGGATGACAGATGCCAATGAGGAGAAACAAGGAGTTTTATCTGAATATAAAACTGTCAGCAAAGATCTCCACCTTATGGGAGTCTACATTTAATTTGCTCAATTCTATTAATTACTTCTCTTTACTCCCTGGGCCCAGGCTCCGGAGGCCATTCACAGATCAGCTATCCAACGGTCTGACTGTCTGACTGTTTATCATAGTCTTTTCTGAAAGCCAAGTCCAGGTCTGCTGAGAGGCAATGGATGATGTTCAACAGAGCAGCATGCATCTCCCTGCCCCATACCCCCAGACATGGTGACCCAGCATCTTCAACCTCTGCAGACAGAGTCTGGGTGCTTCACAACACCACCTCTTTGTCCAACACCTTTCTCTGAAATGAACTACCTCTTGGGTGGCCTTTGCATGTCAGCCCCTTGTGAAGTGAACCAGGCGTTCCCACAATGAGAAGAAATGGAAACCCAGAAGCTCACAGATAAATCCATCTCTTTTAAACCTTAAACCACAGAAAATCTTTTTTATACATTTTTCCCTCCCTTTAAGAACAAATGGCAATAAGTATTTCTGAAGCCTGTTACCTGTCCTCACTTTCAAGAGTACTCGGGCACTTTCTTGCCCACATGCTTTGGCTACTATCTCCACCAGATGCAAGATGCCAGGCTCCAGGCCTGAAAGTATCAGACTTGTTTTCTGGGTATCCAGGTGCATGGTGGGTCTCCGTGTGGAAATCAGGGTGAGCCCAAAAGTGGGGTGCTGGGTGAGATCTGCCACCCATGCCATGTGAAAGCTGGTGCTGGTCACGTTAGAGACTGTGACCCTTCCAATGGGTACAGGAACTGGAAAGTGGACATAAACACAAAGATTAAGATCAATCAAACTGTTCCAAGGACAGGAGAAGCCTCACCAAATGCTAAAATCAAATACACCTCTCAGGAACATCAGAGGTCTCCAGGAGATGCCAACCCAGGGAGGACCTGCAAAGTCCCCTTGCTGAAATCCATTCACGTGGGTTCAGGGTCCCTGGACGGCCCTCCTGAGCCCTGGGCTTCCTAGGAAAGCACCCCCTGCCCTTTCTGATTTGCTTTTCTTTCAGTCCCTGAGGCCCCTAGACTTCCCAAAATGAAGGCGTCTTGAGCAAGTTCAGGGCGGTTCCTCCAGAGAGGCCCCCACCCCCTGGGCTGACTCACCAAGGGGTCAGCAGGGGGTGCCCATTGCCGGCTACAGAGCCATTCTTACAGGGCAACCCAGAGGCGCTTCACAGTGCCCACTTATGGGGGCCGCTCACTCTTGGAACCTGCACTGCTCAGCAGAGGAACTGCAATGCTGGAGCTACATTTAACAGCTAGCTCCCTCTGCAAGCAGTCCAGGCGGGGCTAGGCCAGCGACTCACAGAGATGCTGGCGGGGCTCCCTCTGTGGGAGCTGCCACCTGTCCCCTGATGTGTCATCTGGGAACCTTGGCGATGCCAAACCCTCTACTCGTGCTGTGTAACATGGGACTGTGGGGGGCCAGCACAGCCAGGAGGTGCAGGAATGCTGGGTGCCCAACACTGCTGGGCAGTGTGCCCCAGTGCTTAAGGTGACACTTGCACAAGCACGCTCCTCCCGATGCCTGGCTTCCTGCCCCAGGAGGTTAGGAAGAGGGAGGCAAGACCTGGAGAGAAAGCATAGATACCAAGTTCCCATCCCAAGAAAACCAGGACCAGCTCCCGAGGGCAGGCTTGCCCGGCCTCGGATGAGAGCCCCCGTCTGTGTTTCTAACAACTGCATAACCTTTGCCAGCAGAACTCACGCTGACCCCACAGTCCCCAGTGCCCTCAAGCCCGGGGCACACGTGCCCTGGCGTGCACTGTCCCCGGCACTCACCACAGGCTGGGGGGCTCAGAGACACAGAGGTGGGGGCCAAGGCCAGGTCCGGGAAGCCAGAGGGTCTGGGGTCCACATCTTGCAGCCTTGTGGGGTCCAGAGGTTCCAGCAGGGCTTCCTGAGCAGGGAGGCTGGGGTGCCACTCAACATGACCTGTGGGGCCCTCGGTAGGGGTGGGCCAGAGGGGCAGCTCCATCGTGGAGTTTCTCGGCAACCATCCGAGGGGGTCCGGTGGGCTGCCCAGGGCTCCAGGGAGAGGGCGGTAGGTCGGCCCGGGAGCCATGCTGGCCGTCCACGGCTCTGTCCCCAGGCCTGGGGCCGTACTGGGCCCCTGCTCCTCCACGCCTTTCCCGGAGCCGTTCCTGTCCTGCCCAACCATGCCACTGCCCCCTCTCCAGGGAGGGGACCCTGGGGTCCGGGGCTGGCCTGCTGCAGGGGTGCCCCACGTGTGCTCGGCGCTGGGTGACAGGGTGGGGCTCTCCGAGACTGGGGCTGTTGTTTCTGTGCTGGAAGCTGAGGCTGTTACCCCCGTCACTGGAGACACAGCGCTCACCATGTCACCTGCAGAGACACAGCCACTCTCAGATGTGACATCAGGCCCAGAAACGTCCAAGCCATGCCCACTAGATACCACACACGAGCAAAAGCCCCCCAGGTGGGCCTGGACCACAAGAGGGACACAGGCTGTCTCCATAGGTGGTAACGAATGTCAAGTGGGCCATGTTTGCACAGGTTTCCCAAGAACTCTCTTGGAGGGCAACGTGAGGCCCCTGCATTTGACAAGTGAGGACACTGAGACCCAGAGAGTGGGAGCTCCACCTGGGGCCTCAGAACCAGGACGTGAATGCTGGGCTTGGTTTCTGAAGGTCTCAGATGAGTCCATCAGGCCTTTGGGAAAATGGGGCAGTTTCTCTACATTTGGGCTCAGTGTGGGGCTTGGTGCCTGCTGGACAGAAGGGAAGAGAGGCTGTGTGCCATGGTTAAGGGGTATCTTCCCCGGGGAGTGATCCTCCACTGCCTCTTCCAGAGAGGAGCCTTAGCGGCGGCGGCAGGCAGGTGTCTGAGTGTCTCCTCTGCACCCCCTGCACCCAGGGCAGACATTGCTAGTCAATGCCAGCACCTTCTGTGACCTCCTCTGGCTTCTCAACTTAGCACTCCAGTGGGCCCAGCCAACAGGCCAGTACTGGCCCCAAAAACCTGCGGCAGAGACATGCTAGGACTGGGCTCAGGGTCGCACATCAGGCCTTCCTCACACTCCCCTAGGCTTTGACACCCTCTCAGGACCCATGTCCCCTGGGGAGGGACCTCCTCCCAGGGCTGCATCATGACTTTCATGGACCCCTTCATCCATTTAAAAATTTAAAAATAATATTTTTAAACTGCACTGGTATAAAGGCTGGAATCGTTATATATTCACTATTACATTAATTTCTTTCTTTTGATTTTAGAAGCCATTAAAATTAAAACATTTTGGGGGGCCCCAGCAGCGGTGGGGCCTCAACACCGTGCCCACCGAGCCTGACAGAGAAGTTGGCTGCCTGCCCGGGTCCCTGCAGGGGTGGGAGTGCACCTGCACAGGCCCGGCCCGCTCGGGAGGGGTTGGCGTCCCAGGCCGTCAGGCACCGGCAGGTGTAGGAGCCCTCCAGGTTGATGCACTGGGCGGCTGGTGAGCAGTCGTGCTCCAGGCTGTGTGCACACTCGTCCCAATCTGCAGGGCAGGAGACACAGGACAGGAGCCGGTGAGAAAATGGCCAGAGAAGGCTCAGAAGATGAAAGGGCAGTAGCAGAGATCTACCTGACCGCCTTGTAGCTCAGAGGGATCAGGCTGGGAGTCAGGAAGGGCTCTTGGTGTCCAGCAGCCCAGGGAGAGAAGCCCTGCACAGAGCCCTCCCCAGAGGCCTGTGCTTGAGCGAGGCAACGTGCTGAGCACCCACCTATATGAGCCATCACCTGTGGCTGGCTGATTTGGGGCAAAGGTTAGGGAATGTTAGCTTCTACAGGTGTGAATATATTCCTTTCATGTTTATTCTTTGTTCCCAGTCCCAGAAAATCAGGCTGGTTTCCCTTCTCTGGGACATGCCAACATACGTTAATATTGAGCATTTCAACAAAGAAAAATAGCCAAGCCATGAGGTGTCCAGTCAAGTATGACATGAACTCTCTGCCAGATGGATAGGAATGCCCCTTGAGATCCTCCTTCCCAAGTCCAGGAGACCCCTGTAAGAGCCCCAAAGACCCCACATCACCAGGACGCCCTGACCGTTCTGATCTGGGCAAGGAAGAGTGTTAGGTAAGCCTGCAAGTCCCCCAAGGACCTCAGCCCTCGCTCACGCACCCACGCCCCGTACGGCCCTGCGTTTCCCAGTCTGCAGCAGCCGGGACCAGCTGTGGGCCCAACCGTGAAACAAGGTTCATCAGGAACGCATTCCCTTTCCCTTTCTCCCCCCACCGCCTCCCCTCTAGGGTCCTCCTGCTGACCACCACCCCCACTCCTGTAGCTGCTCTAAGAAAACATCTAATGGTCTTGTGCATTTTGTCATGTGACTGATCAATAAAGTGCTATATGCAATTAGCATGATAAACTCTTAAGGAATGAACCCCGACCCAGGGAGCACTGGCGCTGGAAGTTGCCTGCACTGGGGAGCAAGCTGGGGCCCGTTTCCCTGGGTCGGGTGGGCTGCAGGCCCATCACGAGGCCATTTGGCACGTGCTTCCCTGGAGCTGCAGGCAGAAGGGCTGCCCCGTGCCCCGTGATGCCTGGACTTGGTTGGAATTAAATCAAGATAAAAGAGAAGTTCAGTTCAGGGCAGAGAAACTCTGCAGCACGTGCCCTACGCTCACATTGTGGTTTCCGGCTTTGCTTCATGCGATCGTCACGGAAGCAGCTCCCCAGGGCCAGGTGATGCGTCCGCTGATGGAGCAGTCACACCCCGGCCCGCCGGGTCTCCTTCACAGACCCGGCCCTGCTGGCCGCGCCCCCGTCTCTCTGGAGCCTGCCCATCCTCCAGCCTGCAGGCAGCGTGAGGGGTGCTGGGGGCTGGAGGCAGGGACTGGAGGCCCGGCAGGCAGGGCAGCAGGGTCTGAGGAGCGCCGAGGTCCCGGCTGAGACCTGGGCCAAACCGCTGAGCCCCTGGAGGCTATTTGTAGTGGTGTGATTCACCTAGCCTTCACTCCCCCAGCACCCACCTCACAGGCAAGCCCCGAGTAAGGCAGGGAGGGCTTTATTTGGTGTCATCTTAAAGCCCAGAGGAGGCCAGGAGCCTGTGGGGGTGGGGCCTGCTCCTGCTGGCCCTGCAGCTAAAGCAGGGGTGCGGCCCACCCCTCAGACAGGGGGTACAGCGCCTGCAGTGCTGGGACTCCTGGTGCCCGGGAACAAGCCACGGAGGCCCAAGAACGGGCCTCAGGGTGCCAGCAAGGGGCAGGCTCCTGGAGAGGCCCCCAGCTGCCTTTGGGGCGGTGGGCGCCCTGCGGAGGTGGAGCCTGGGCCAGAGCCCCCGGGTGTCCGATGCACACTCAGGAGAAAGGCAGCCACAGAGGACCTGGCCCCAGGGGCTCCATGCACAGGAGCTGCACAAGGTGGCATGGGTATGAGTCCTGCCACAGGCCAGTGGAGGTGACCGTCCCAGGACCAGGCCCCTCTGCTCACGTCCCTCCTCCCACCCCTGCAGAGGGGTCAGGAAGGGCTGTGATATGCCAGGAGCACCAGGCTCCTGGAAGCTTTGGGGAGCAGGGCTAGGCCTCTCCTGATGCCCACAGGAGAGGGAGCTGCCTGGGTAGCACTGCAGTGACCCCCAGGGTGCCAGGCGCCTCAAGAGGACCCTCTTCCAGACATGGCCATCAGCAGAGCCTCACCTGGCCAACATCTGGGCAGAACCTGACAGCACAGTGGGGGCTGGAACACGGAAGCCCGGCTCACCTGGTCATCTCCGCTTGGGAGTAAATGAGCAGACCCCAGGGAAGGGAGAGACAGGGCAGGGGAGCCCCGGGGAGTGGCCAGAAGAGAGCAGGGGGTAGGGCCCCAGGAGAAGGAGGCCCATAGACCTGGAAGACGCAGATCCGACAGCTGGTCCCAGAAAAGTTGGCCCAGAATGTGGAGGTGGTGTCAGATGTGAGCCACGCCCATCCATCCCCTCATTCCCTCAGCTGCCCTAAGAGGTGGGAGACTGGTACAATCTTCCCACTTCCCAGACAAGCACACAAGGCCTAGGGAGGTGAAGTCACCTGTACAGGGTCTAAAAGCAAGTGTCAAAGCTGGGATGCCAACCCATCCCATCCCATCCCATTCAAGAGACAGGACCCTGAACCACGCACACCTCCTCCCGGGCAGAGTTGGCAGGACCTGTGAGGGCACAGCTCGTGGACCCGGTGCAACTCGGCATCTGGGGCTTCCAGCACCGGGCACGTCCTTCTGGAGGAAGGCAAGGACGCGTGGCCGTCCGGTGACCCCACGCTGGGCCACAGGTGAAAGGAGGCTTTGGTGTTCTGTTCAGTGTGCTGACTCTTCCAGAATGGCAATGGATGTGCTCCCCTGTTTGCAACCTGTGGGGCTGGGGGCTCCCTTGGGGAGGGGAGAATGCCTTCCCCACAGGTGGGCTCAGCTTGGGCTCCCTTCCTGATGGGGCAGCAAATGAACACCACCAACGTCACCCACTGTAGGGCATGCCTGGCACAGGGGGCCTCCCACGGCCACCCCTCAGCAGTGGGACTGGAACCTGATGGGTGGCTTAAAATGATTTGGTGATGACCCTAGAGTGTCAGCAAAGCCAGGCACCCCTCTTTCCTCTGGGTGACTTTTTGAGGCTACCGTGACAATTACCACAGGCTTTTTAATTCATCCTCTCACAGTTCTAGAGGCCAAAGACCACGTGTTAGCCGGTCATGCAGCAGTCCTGTGCTTGGGTCTGACCCAGACCCAGTGAGTGCCCAGTCCGCTTCCGCCCTGTGTCCTGGGCCTGTGGCAGCCGAGAAACACCTTCTGAGGGAAGGAAACCCCTCCCGGGCTCTGGAGACCCTTCTGTCTGCCTGGCCCAAGGAGGTGTGGCATGCAGGTGAGCTCGCTGCTGCAGGCTGTGGGTCTGGGCCCCTGTTCCCGTGGCTGAACACAGAATAAAGATAATATGCCATTTACTTTCTCTATCCTTGGGAATAAATTAAATGTGGACCTGAAATAACTGGACTGAGATTTTACCCTTCCCTCACACCAGCACGTTGGCCTGTTCCTGCTGCCTGGTGCTGGAGATGCCTGGGTCAGAGATAGAGGGATTTATCACTCAGCCCTGCAAATGCCTGAGCGTCACCCCAGTGCCAATTCCCATCCGGGACTGAAACAGCCTGGGCTCGGGCGTGCGTCCGGGCAGCTCGCTCGGCCTGGGGAGGAGACCCTACCTTGCACTAGTGTGCCCCGCTGGTCAATCTGGAACACGGCGCTCGCCCACAGAGGCGGGAGCATGGCGGCCAGCGTGGAGACACTCACGGGGAACCCAGCATCCCACACCATCAGCCTGAGCCTCACAGCCGTGCTGCCGGCCTGGAGAGACACGATCTGCAGCCTCAGCTTCCCTCTTCCGAGCAGGTCAGAAATGGCCGGTGGAAAGGAGTTTTCAACCTAGCAGAGAAGGAGGACAGTCACTCAGAGAAGATTTTCCCATCGATGTCTTCGGTCATCAAGCAGGACCCTGGGTGTGACCAATAGATGCTCCACAGAACCCAGGCATCCCCTCCATGACCAAGAGGAGGCACCCAACACCAGCCTGCCTGGGGCAAGCGGAGATGCCCCCAGGGTTCACCGCACCCAGCAGGCCTCCCCTGGGACAGCTGGGTCGGGCCTGGTTGGTCTCTGTGAGAACTTGTGGTGACCCCTGCAACCAGGCTCCTCATCCCGGGGAAGATGCACAACCCACTTTGGGTGCCCTGAAACTTGGCATGAAGGTAATTGCAGGTATGAGGGACAGACAGACAGAGACTGCCGGACTGACCTATGATGGGCAGATGAGCCAGGAGGGACCATTCCGTGACACCTTGGAGCTGTGCCCCCTTACGGGGCTGTGTCCCCAGGAAATGCACAGGCAGAGCCGGGTGCTTGGGGCCACCTTGCCCGAGCACGGGAGACCCTAGCCTTGCCCCCGCTTCCTACCTCACCATTCCTGCACACAGAAGTGAATTAACACTGGGAAGGAGAGGGCATTCACTGAGAAAGCTCAAAAGCTGAGTTCTCTGCAGGTGAAGGGTGGGAGGCCACCCTCCCTTGCTCTCTCCCATCCCTAGGCATCTTGCCATCAGAGGTACTAACTGCCCTCGGTTCCCGAATATCTTTCCAAGAAGTTGGTCTGATGAATGGCCCTGGGAGAGAGACGGCAGCTCCCTCCAGGGCAAAAGGCAGACTTGTCCACCATCTGATATAATGCAGATAATGGCCCTAGAGCAGGTAGAGGCGGGTCTGCTGCAGCTCTTTACAAAAGATTCAGTCCCCTGGGACTCCTCAGCTGGGATGCAGCCCCGTGGCACATGCGTCCCCCACCCAGGTGCCTCCACACCACCCCCATAGTACTTGGGGGCCAGAGGATTGGCATCGGGCACCCACTGTGCTGGGTGATAAATCCCTCTGACTCTGACCCAGGCTTCCCGCATACTCTGCCAGCACCAGGCAGCTGGAAGGAGCCAAGGTGCGGGCCTGCAGGAAGGGTAAATCTGAGCCCTCTGACCGTGCCTCCCAACTTAGCAAGTCCCTTTGTCCCCCAATTCACTGTCTGGGGATGGGCAGCACTCCAAGGCTGGCTCTCCAGGACGTGTGCTGGTGCTTCCCTTGGGCCACAGGCAGGAACGGGGCTGTGACTGCTGGTAAAGCCCTCCTCCCTCAGTGAAGCTTCTCCAAAGTGAGGAGACAGATCCCTAGGCCTCCAGGGGGAAGGCTGGATGGAAAGCCCAGCTGTGCCCTCAAGCAGTACAGCCCGTTTGAATCAAGGATGGCTTTAAAGAAGGGCTGGCCTCAAACCTACACTGAGTGCCCCGTACGAGGGGGGACGCCGAGCAACCACTGTCGGGGCCGGGCTGGGCCCCCAGAGGCCGTGGTAACATGCTCGGCACCACAAAGGCAGAGAGGCAGCAAGCGGCCGGCTTGCCTCAGGCCCAGCGCAGAGGGGGCCCGCCCCGTCCGTGCCCCGCTTTACCTCGAGCAGCAGTTGCCGAGAAAAGTCCTGGAACTCCGGGTGGCTGCGGTCGAGCAGCTGCTCCGTCACATTGCGGTCCAGGATCCTTACCGTGACCTCGAATGCCCTGGCCTCTGAGGCAGACATAAGGCAAATAAGCTGAAATCCAGTGATTAAAAGTCACATGCTTTTCTGCTAATGTTTTCCATAAAGTCTTTCCTTCAGGGGAAAGGCTTAAAAACACAGGGTCCGGTATGAGTCTTAAATCAGGGTAGCCAAACTGGGGGAATCAAGGTAGCAATATTCGCCTCTACGGTGGAGTGACATACACACACACACGCCTACAGCCGGGGCTGGGCATCCGCCGAATGAGGTACAAACGTCACCCCCAGTCCTCCTGTCCACACCCGCGGGACGGGGGCCTCATAGGAAAGTCCCCAGGCGACCTCTCACGAGGCGTGGCTGCCGCTTTCCTCTGCCTGCTGACGACCGCATGGCCCAGCCCGGCCCCCAGTGCTCACGACCAGCTCATCTCCTTTTGCACAGGACTTTCCAGGTTCCGCTGAAAGTCCCACCTCTCAAGAACCTTCTCTGTCCCATGCAAACCGATAGGCTGCTCACCCTACAAGGGAGTTGTCCTTTTCTCTGGACATAAACGAAGCTGGAGAAGGCTCAGGGGGGACATGGGAGCCTATATCCATCCCACCCCCGGCAATAACGCCCACACCCGCGGCAGAGCCTGCCGTGCCCTCTGCCCTCTGCCGGGACCTGACGCCAGCCGCTGCTTGGCCCCGCCCCGGCTCTCCCCCACTAGCAGGCTTTGGGGAGAGGACAGAGTTTATCACTGCTGCATGCTCATGCCTCTTAAGGCTGCAGAAATGTCACCAAGGCAACATATCGTTCATTTCTAGATTGGGGCCCTCCGAACCTTCTGCCGTCTTAGCAAGAGAAGCATATCCTTTGTGGCCTCGGCCTCAATCCTGCCCACATTGCAGGCCCTCAGGGATGGTCAGTAGCCACCAGTGTTTGGGGTTCATGGAGAGGCTCGGGGTGTCGCTGCTACAATATCTACCACCTCCCAACATGGGGACAAGGCTGGACTGATCAGCTAGGACCTTCAGGGCTAACCGAGCTCCTTAAGAAGGGCCCTGCAAACCAAAGGCCTTTTACAATGCGGGGAAGGAGAGAAGATCGAAGCTGGGGAGGCAGGAGGCTGGCAGTTCAGGAGTCGTCTGGGACCTTTCTGACCCTCTCTCCTGCCGTGGGATGCAGGTCTTTTTTCCCAGGGCACAGGGCTCGGGGACTGGGTCAGCCTGCACATTCCTCCCTGTCTGGATAGAGATAACCTGCCCTGCAGAGGGCAGCTGGGGGGCAGCCGAGGGAGGAGACAGCAGCAGGGTGTGGGGCTGGGGCCTTCAGGGAAGGAAGCCCTCCCAGGTCTCAGGGGCCTCACTCTGCTCACACTCCCCAGCACTTTGAAAATGAAATGAGAAGATGAGACGGTGCCTGCCCAGAAATCGGAGCCTCATGCAGAGCCAGGGTTGCATTTCGTGTGTCCGGGGCCCTCTGGGAGCACATTCTGTGCGCCACCACGATTTGGGATGTGTCAGCCCAAACCGGTCCATTAAGGGTGTGGACCGTGCCCTCAAGGCGTCCCTCATCACCCACTGCCCCCCTCGCCATCACGAGCATCGCTCTGTGCACGTGGAGGACCCTGCAGGGTCTCTCGGCCACAGCTGCTGCGCTCTGTCCTCTGGGGCGCCCCCACTCTGGCCCCTGCACCAGAGCGCCGTGGAGCTCCACCGTCACCCCCACACACCCACCTCCCCCTGCCCGAGGCCAGCCCAGAAGCCCACCCCATGCAGAACCTGGCACGGTCTCCACCCCCAGGGGCCCTCCGACCAGGCAGAGGGGAGCACACCATGGCACAGGGCCAGAGCCAGCCACCTGCGGGCCCACGTGGGCTGTACCAGCTGACTTTGGACACCAGAATCCCCAGTTCATGCCTACATCCTGTTTTGGGAAGAAAAGTTTCAAGACAATAGCCATTATGTTCGCTTTTCAAGTGTCTGGAGTGGGAATGAGGCGTGCTTGATGAATACCCTGTACTCTGCTCTCTGGTTTGGGGAGTCATACAGACTCAGGCCCGTGGAATCAAGGGTGTCAAACGGTCTCGGTGCACGCACATCGCTGCCATGTTCTGCTCTGCGAGCCCTTCAGCCTACGGGAAGGGGAGCTATCTTCGGGGCTCCCACCCTCAGGCGTCTGAGTAAGCCCCAGCAGGACGGCATCCAGGCGAGTCCCCGTGCCTGCGCAGACCACAGCCTCCATGGCTCGGCTCAGAGGATGCGGAGCTGCCACGGGCCGTTAGGAAAGGGGCCGGCCGATGACTGCCCTGCCCTGCTTATAGGAAGAACAAGGATCTGAGTCACACTGGGGCCAACAGACCTGAGACAGAGCAACCAGCTCCTGGGTAACATACAGAGTGAGCGCATGGCCTTACCAGTTCTGACGGTCAACGTGGCAGTGACGTTGGCCCCACACGCCTGGTAGCTGGTCCTCACCCCGTACAGCACTCCCGCTTCCAGCCCGGCCACCTCCAGGGTCATGTCCCGGGTCCTGGCGCTCCTGAGGAGCTCCTCACCCTTGTAAACCTGCACATGGAAAGTGCGGTTCCGGGCGGAATTTAAACTCCAAGACACCTGGAAGCTGCTGCTGGTGACGTGGAGGGCCATGTGGTCTCTGATGGGCGGGCCCTCTATGAAGACAAGCACCAGGGAGACACAGACAGTGTCAGACAGAAGCAAGGAAAGCAGACATCAGCAGGTGGGACCGCATCAAACCAAAACGCTCCCGAACGGCAAAGGACACCGTCCACCCAATGGAAAGGCAGCCTGCTGACTGGGAGAAGGGATTCGCAAATCATATGCCCGATAAGCGGTTAAAATCCGAAATATATATGGAACTCAAACAACTCAATAGCAAAAGGCAAATAATCCAATTTTTAAAATGGGCAAAGGACCTGAACAGACATTTTTCCAAAGAAGAAATACAGATGCCAACAGAACATGAAAGATGGTCCACGCCACTGATCAACAGGGAAATGCAGATCGCAGCCCCAGTGAGACAGCTCCCCACACTTGTCAGAATGGCCACTATGCGAGAGGCAAGAAACACGGAGTGATGGCAAAGACGTGGAGAAAGGGAACCTCAAGCCCTGCTGGTGGGAATGTAAATGGGTGCAGGGGAAAACTGTATGGAGCTTCCTCAAAACGTTAAAAATAGAAATACCCTAGGACCCAGCAATTCCACTTCTGGGTATGTACCCTGGAGAAAAAGTGGAAGTTCCTGTGGCCAGGATTCTCCCCTGGCCCTGGTCAGCTTGCTCGCTGCACATGTGTGGGCAACACGTTACTATTGACTCCATATGAAGAGCCCCGCCCGGTGCTCTGGGCTGCACGGCTGCAGGAGAGAGGCTGGAGTGGCGGTGGCAGTCAGGACAGACTGAGACCCTAAGGCAGAGACCAGCTTGCTGCGTGCAGACTCGCCCTGAGGCGGACAGGATTCTAGGGCTTGACCTGCCACCATGGGAATTACGTTGGGTATAAAGCCTTTCACCCCAAGAGCATTCCACTGTCATTTTTTGGTCTCACTGAATCGGGAGTAAACTTGCCTGGGGCTGAAATCCTCAGGCAAGACACACCCAAAGGAAATGAGAACAAGATCTGGAAGAGTTAGCCGCAGCCCGCGTTCACGGCAGCATCATTTACAATAGCCAAGACGCGGACAGAGCTACGTTGTGTAACTGTGGCCATGTCGGTGTGCATGGCTGAACTGCGTATCCCAAAATTCAGATGTTGGAGTCCTAATTCCCACTATCTCAAAATGTGACTTTTTGGAGGTAGGGTCTTTAAAGAGGTAATTAAGTTCAAATGAGATCACTGGGGTGGCCGTAATCCAACCTGACAGTGACCTTTTCAGAAGAGATCAGGACACACACACACACGCACACGGGGATGACCGTGTGGGGACGCAGGGAAGGCGGCACCTACACGCCCAGGACAGGGGCCTCCGAGGAGCCGGTCCTGCTGACACCTCCATCTTGGACTCAGTCTTCAGGGCCGTGAGAGAAAAATGCAGGTCATTTAAGCCACCTGGTGCATGGCACTGTTTGGACAGCCTGAGCAGGGTGGTATGTGGCACAGGGCTTCTCGCGACATTTATAAATATTATCTCAGTACAACTCAGAGGGCCGGGGCCCTTCTGAGTCACACGCATCGCTTGCCCCCAGGCTCTGCTGGGCTAAGGCACCATTCTGAAGCCGCGGCCCCAGGAAGAAGCAGGGCCCGGGAGTCAGGCAGAGGTTTCTCATGTTCCCACACCAAAGTCCACGTTTTAGGGAGCAGGGCTCTAACATAGCAAGAGACATATATTTTAACATTAAAATAGAATTAAATCTCTTTTGGGGAGAAAAATTCTGGCTTACACTGGTACCTGGGCAACATGAATTATATGAAAAGTAGGGCAGCCTTCAGGATAGGCACAATAATTTTTACATTGAAATTTGAGTTCTATAAAGACAAGCCATGAGATTTTTAAAAAATCTTTCGCAAAACCACAATAAAAAAAGAATTATAAAGGGTCTAAAGGTTCCCAAAGCCTTTCATGTAAGTATTCATAGGAGGTATGCTTTCTAGTGTGACAGAAAAATTCTCTTTCCAAATTTTTCGAGAAAAAAAAAAAAACTACATTTTTTTTCCTTTCAGTAAAAAATAAAAACTGGTACAATTCAACCCATTTCCCTTTTTCCCTTGGCTGCCAAGGGGCTCGGAGTCAAGGTGAGTGCCCCCCACCTAGTCCTGTGACTCACTGTGCTGTGTCCTCTCTGCAGAGCGGCCTGTTATGATCATGATGCCCCACTTCCAGGCCTGTGAGCCCCACGAGCCCCCTCAGAGCAGGTGGGTATGAACTATTGGAAGCTCATGGGAAATGTGGCCTCAGCCCTCCCTCCCCTGCGGTACTTAGACAGGGTGTGTGACCTGCATCTGAACTCCCAGTTTCCTGATAACTCCTAGGATGGGGAGGTAGAGTGCAGTTTGAAGAAGACACCTCTGTCCCTTTACCTGAATTGTCCAGTATTTTTCTGAGTTTGTCCTACAAAGGGACACAGACGCAGCTGTTCAGGCTCTGTGACGTCTCCTCTGTGGCAAGAACAGTGGGAGCGTGTTGGCTGCGGGGCCCTGTGGGCCTCACCTCCCCCCCGAGTCACTGGGACTGCTGGAACTTGCGATGACCACACGGCTTTTCCGTCTTCCCCGGGGGCCGTGTGTCTCCCTAGGAAACTAAGGAGAGGCTACCCCTTTCCTGAAATCTGAAACACTGGCTGTCTTCTCTGTGCGGCCAAGCCACACAATGCCAGACGTTCTTTAATCCTGCGGATGACAACACAGTGCCTGGTAATAGGAAAGCGCAGCAGGGGTCCAAGAATGAGGCCGAGGGCTTGAGCAGCTGTGCCCAGCCCACATCCAGGCTGTGACCCCGTGTCCCTGGGCCTCTCAGGGGTCAGACTCGATGTGTGGCTGCAAATGGCTGATTCGTATCGCAGGCCTGGGGTTTGGTCATTTAAAAGCACGTTCTTTAGAAAGCCTCTCAGCAGAGGGGGATTAAAGTAGTGTACACCTGTGTGTTTGAGAAGAACCTGAGACTGGTACAGGAAGAGGCCAAGAGGCTGCAGGGGCTGCAGAGACACTCGCTCTTGAAACTGAGAGGCCAAAGGCTCCCTGCCACGCAGCCGGTCTGAATGTCACGAAACCTTCAGACACATCGCAGAAGCTGCCATCCGTTTGTGACTTCTGCCACTGAGAGAGTCTGTGGGCACATGGAGCAAGAGACTCCCCTCTAATCCAGGGAAATAAATTCTCCCTGAGGACAACACTACCACTGAACATTCATGTGACTTTTTCCAGTGTATTAACGCTGAGGTTCTTGCAATGTCCATATTCAACCATTTTGACCGACTCCAGTGGCAATTTCATATGGTTCCATGCTTACTGAGCATCTATTATGTGACCAGCACTGCTGTGGACCCTGATGGAAACAGCAATGAACTAACGCCCACCCCAATGCCAGATGCACACGTGGGAACGTCCATGCCAGCGTGGCCTGCATCGTAGCAGCAGGGACACGGGGCTGTGGGGCTTTCACGGGGAGCTATGGACATGCCCTCCCCCCGACACACGGCCACATGAGCCCTCAGTGACACAGCACTAGCATGGGCTGAGTGCCACCCGCATATCATCCCACTGAGGCCTTCCAACAATACCAGGAGACAGGTGCTATGAGCCCATTGTACAGAGGACAAAACTGAGGTTTGGGAAGGGTAAGGAGACAGTCAACGGCAAAGCTGTCCAATAACTAAGCTATCCCCCGCACAAAGCTGACCGATAGCAACCTCCCAAGACAGCAGCCCCTAGGCCCCTGAGCCTGTAAAAGTTACCTGGTTTGGAAAAGGGGGTCTTTGCAGACATGATTAAGTTAAGGCTCTTCAGACGAGGTGGTCGGGATTATCACAAGTGAGCTCGTAAGAGGGAGGCAGAGGGAGATTTGATGCCGCACACAGAAGACCAGGAGAAGGTGGACAGAGGGGACTCTGAAGAGGCCGGCCTCAGGACTGGAGGGACGGGATCGTGGCCACAGCCAGGGACACACGCAGCCCCCAGGAGGTGGGCGGGGCCAGGCACCACCCTGCCCCGGAGCCTGCAGGGGGAGCAGGGCCCCGCCCACACCCCGGTTTGTGCCCAGTGGTGACTGTGGCCTTCTGCCCCCCAAGACCAGACTAAAGGCCAAGTTGGTGGCATTTGGGGACAGGAGCACCAGGAAATGACAGCACCTCCCAGCTCTTCGACCAGTTTTCAAGGCAGCTGTTGGCTGGACAGGGCAACTTGCTGGGAAGTTCTGGCAAAATGCTCCAGCTTCTACCATATTGAGGCCACCCCCATTCTGTAGAACAGGCCTTGACACATTTTAAACTGGAAGTAGCCCTTCTATCCATTGCCCTTCTGTCTTCCCTCTGACTTGGATTTTAGTCCTTCCTCAGCCAGGATGCCTTCTTCTCACTGACCTTTAGCTTTGCAATGTTTTTCCTGCAATGTGGCTTCAAAAATAAGACTCAGTTCTGGACTCTGCATGACCCGTGGCCTCCCCATCCTGCAGCTGAACCTAGATCCAGCAGCACACGTCGGGCACTGCCCAGGGGTCTGCGCCATCATGTCTTCCGGGCAGAGCCGAACCATCCCGGCTGAGCAGGACGCGTGGGGACTCGCCTCTCCCACCATCTCTCCTCTTGTCCCGAGGCCTGTCAGCTTAACACCTGACCCTTGTAAAGGTTCCTTGTTGAGGACTCAAGCCACAATTCTGAGCATTCAGCTGTGTGAACTCTGATTGGAGGGGGCGAGTACCTGCTTGGGTGAACTCGAGCAGCCGCTTCCTGCCAGCCTTGGCTGCCTCTCCAGAGGGCAGCCCTGCCCTCACCAAGCCACAAAAAATTCAGGAGAACTTTCTTTATGGAGCTTGTCTTGCCAATGGGTTTCAGCCCCAAGCAAGTTCACTGTGGATTCAATGAGACCAAAAAATGACAATGGAACATTCCTGGGGTAAAAGGGCTTATCTCCAACTTCATTCCCATGGTGGCAGGTCAATCACTAGAATCCCATCCACTCAGAGCGAGTCTGCATGCAGCAAGCTGGTCTCTGCCTCTGGGCCTCTCTACCCACACAGCTGTCTCAGTCCCTGTCCTTGGCACTGCCAGCACTCCAGTCTTGTCTCTGCTCTCCTCCAGCCATACCACCGTGTCACCCAGAGCACTGGGTGGAGCTCTTTATATAGAATTAATAGCAACATATTGCCCACACGTGTGTAGTGAGCTAGCCACCCAGGGCCAGGTGAGAATCCTGGCCACAGGAACCTTCACTTGATCCACACTCCACCCCTACAGGATTCTCGCCTCTCAGTCTATGTGCCCTCAGTCCTCTGCAAGGTCCCTGTGCGAGGAAGCTGGAACATTGTAACCAAATTAATACAATATACAAATACTCAAATGAGTTAACCAAAAGAACCATGGGTGGGCCTTACAATACACACCCTCTCCAGCCTCTCCAGCAGAAAGTCTTGCAGACACACAGGCCAGTCTTGTTGCTTCATCTCTGCCTCTGCTTCGTCCTCAGAGGCCGGAACCGCTGCTCTGGGTTCAATTGTTGCCACAGCTCCAGAAAGCGTCTATTTGACTTTCAACCTAATTTCTTTCTGTCTGCTCCTCCCTTTATCAAATAAACCTGCATCTGGGTTCTTGTGACCTTCACGGGGCCCTTTAAATTCTTCCTTCGAGAAGCAGACCATATTTCCTTTCGTGCCTTCATTGCTTGAACCTGAGGATAGGAGCAGAGCACAGGGCGCTCCCCGACCTGGGGAGGTGGCTGCACCTCTCCTGGAGGGACCCGGGGTTGCCAAGTCCTTATTTTCTCTCTGGCTTTCCACCAGTTTCAACAGAGGAGGGGCTGACGTCCCCGGCACCGGCAGGGCCTCCACCCGCACCTGTCCATCAGACCTCTGTTCCTCCATTTCCGAAGCTGACGGCTGCATTACCTCCTTCACCTGCCCCCTGGCTCCTGGCAGCCTGCTCTCTCACGCTGCTTCCTCTCACGCAGCTGCTCCTCGGGCCACCACAACATCCTTTACCATTTCCGCCACACCTCATAGTGACGCCATTTCAGTCACCAACATATTTTTTATCTTCTCAATGGCACCTCGCAGCTCACGCTCTCATGCTGCATCTTCCCCTGCTTCCTGCAGGAAGATGTCTTTCTTCCTTACGGCTTTTCTCAATATGGTGAGAAAAAACTCCCCACCGTTCCCGCGGCCTCACGGGCACTCTGTCTCTCTAAGGAGTTCCCTAGTTTGCTGAGGGCCACCTGTACTGCCTCAGGGGTTGCCTTGGAGCTGTCCCAGTCCTGGGGTGGGGCCCAGTCCTCTGGGACGCAAGCCACACCAGATCAGCCGTCCACTGGGGGGCACTCGAAAGTCTCCCCGTCCATAGGGGCAGCCCGCTGGGACACTCCTCCCGTGAGGGCAGCCTGTTCTTTTCCTTGGTCAACAATGAATCCTGCCAACTGTCACCCATTTCTTGTGAATGGATTTTAGCCCCAGACAATTTCACTGCAGATTCAATGAGACCAAAAAATGACAATGAAACTGTGGATAAAATGAGAGTTCCTGTGGCCAGGATTCTCACCTGGCCCTGGTTGATTAGCTCACTGCACACCTGTGGGCAATACATGGCTGTTGACTCTGTATAAAGAGCTCCGCCCAGTGCTCTGGGCACAACACAGTGGCACGGCTGCAAGGCTGCAGAAGAGCAGAGGCTGGAGTGGTGGCAGCACCAAGGACAGAGGCCCAGAGGACGGCTGTGCAGGATGACTGTGCAGACAGAGGGGCCCAGAGGCATAGACCGGCTTGCTGCATACAGACTCGCTCTGAGTGGACAGGATTTTAGTGACTGACCTGCCCCCTGGAAATAAAGTTGGGTATAACCCTTTCAGCCCAAGAACAGTTTGCTGTCAATTTCTTTGGTCGCATTGAATCCATAGCGAACTTGCCCGGGGCTGAAACCCATTGGCAAGACAGAAACATTCTTGGGGTGAAAGGGTTTATCCCCATTTTTATTCCCACAGTGTCAGGTCAATCACTAGAATCCTGTCCACTCAGAGCCAGTCTGAATGCAGCAAGCTGGTCTCTGCCTCTGGGCCTCCCTACCCACACAGCTGTCTCAGTCTCTGTCCTTGTCTCTGCTCTCCTGCAGCCTTGCAGCCATACCACCCATGTCACCCAGAGCACTGGTGGAGCTCTTTATATAGAGTCAAAAGCAATGTATTGCCCACACATGTGTAGTGAGCTAGCCAACCAGGGCCAGGTGAGAATCCTGGCCACAGGAACCTTCACTTTTTCCACAGAGCTGAATAGCTACTGGGTTCCAGCTAGGAAGGGGACTGTGTCAGAGGGAATTAGGATGACCCTTGAAAACAGTTACAGTCCATCTTGAAAGCAAAACGTGCTCCTGAACATTAAGTGCAAACCATGCAATATTTCTTACATTATGTCGTGCAAGAATCCAGCTGCCCCATGTCTCATTTATTGGGTGACTAATTTCACAAGAAAAGCATCTGAAATTTGCGCTGTATTTTCCATGGGTTTGTACCTCTCATCCATTCCAGCAGATGGCTCATTTATATTAGCTTCTAAATTTAAAACACATGCTGTTTCCCTTAGCAATATGCGATTGGAATTCACTCTGTATTTCTGGTCTGGAAGCCCTGAATTTGTCTTCTCTGCCCTATGAGGAGTGAAGTCAGCTTTCTATCCATGTCTAGCTGTCCAGTGTCCTCCATCTGGAAGGGATATTGCAACTTGTGCCTGGTAGCATGGCAATTTGACTGAACATTCCTAACTGTAAATAGTCTGATATTTTTTTCAGATTACTAACCAAAGTATTGTCAATAACTGCACTCCAACCTTCTATTCTCATCGACTGGACAGGATTCTACCCAAGAAGCCAGATCTAGGACAGTGTTTGTGCGTGTGGGTCCTGTGCAAAGCATAGTGGGCACATTTGTGCGTGGGTAGGGAGGTGCGCATGTCTACCCAGACCCGTGCAAGCTGGGGCTCCACCTGCTTCTCTCCCATTCACCATCCCAGCTGCCAGGCTGGTGTCTGCACCTGCTGCCCAGCCCACCTGCAGACAGATGCTGACTATGTGCCTCCCTGAGCCCCACGCCCCCACCAGAGCAGCCACAGGTGACTGCCATCTGCAGCTGGAGCAGCCCTGCAGGGGGGCCGGTGAGAGACTCCAAGGGCAGCTTCCCAGAGGAGAGGAGGCCTGAACTGGGCCGGGCTCTCTCCCGTCTGCACACAGATGCGCTTTAGCATCATTGTGCCCCTCCTGGGTGTCACCCCTCCTCCGGGTTCTGCTTGATTCCTCTGAGCCTCTTCAGGGTAAATGCCTATAGGGATCACCCCTTCCACTCTTCCTTCTGCCTCACCCCGTCCCCGCAAACCTCTCCTCCTGTTCCAAATCGTGGGGCTCCTCAGCCCCAGGCCCAGGCCTCTGCCCCGTCTCCCAGTAGGTCCACAGCTGCTGCTGACTCTGGGTTTGTGCGCACAGCCCTACCCCGCCGCTGACCGTCTCAGTCAGCATTGTGGCGTTTCCCCTCGATTCCTGTTCCACTCCGTTTCAACTCTCATTGCCAAAATTAACACTAATAACCCCAGTCTACCCAGCTCATCTAGAAACCCCCACCTCTTTATCATTCAAGCAAGACATCTGTGTGCTGCCTTATTTCCTCTTCCTCTGCCGCGTGTAGTTCATCAGTAAGTCCCAAAGATTCTGTCTCCTGGGGGTTCCTGGCATCCCCACCGCCTCCACCACCTAGATTCCAGTTCTCTGCTGGCCATCTTCACGGCACTTTTCAAAATACAGTTTCATCTTTCTCCAGGCCAGTGGTGGCAGGAACCCACATGGAGCAGAGCTGAGCGCTTCCTCCTTGGTGTTTCCACCAGCGCCAGCCTGGCCTTGTGCCATCCAGGTCGGCCTTACAATGCCAGGGACGGCCCAGGCTCTTCAAGGTCCCAGTGTGAGTGTTAATCGAGCCCCTTCCACTCTCGAAAGGGTCCCAGTTTAAACAATATATCATACAGGCATCCTACTTACACTCTATGCCTGGCAGGCACCTGGTGTGTCTTCTCCAGAGTCTCCCAAGAGCAAAGACTCTGATCTATTCCTACGTGTCACCCCGAGCAGCGGCGAGCGCAGTGAACGGCACGTAAACGAGCATTTGTTAAACCAAAGAGCGGCAGAATGGCCTATGCGATGGAGGGCGCTGGCCTGAACGGATCCCTTCAGCCGCCCGTTCCCTGCCTGGGGGAGCCCCGCCACCCACCTTCACACGTGCTGGGCAGCCTCTGGGGAGACGAGGTCGGCGGCTCCGGGCAGCAGCTGCACTGGGATGAGCCCTGCGTGTTGGAAGGCAGTTCTCCTCCGGAGCAGGCACTGAGTTCATCGAAGAAGCGTTTGTTTACATCTACTGAAAAGGAGGACAGGTGAGTCAGACCACCCGGTCATTCTCATCAGCCTCCAAACGTGGTCACACACGCTGAAGAAGGGACCTGGGCAGCAGGCCCTACGATCACTTATGAAGCCCCATCTTGGAAAGCCCACGCGGCCCACGGGTCCCCTTCACCAGGGCATGCGGCGCGCTCACCTGGCGGCAGGATGTGCGGGTGGGAGGCTATGGTGGCCCAAGTTGCTGTGGGACTGTACCGAGTCTGACCGGTCCGAGCACCCTACCCAAGAATAAACCTTGTGGACAGGCAGTTTCCTGGACTGAGAAGGAGACCAGAGCGGGCCCAGGCAGCCAGGCCCTGCGACTGCCTAGCAGACAGAAACCATCCTGCAGAACACCAGCCCAGACAAGGCCAAGGGGAAGGCCGACAAAGCCAGGCCGCTTCAGTTTTATCCAAGCCAGACAGAAAAAGACTCCCTGTCACCCACAAAATGCCAACCCCCCTCTCGGCCAAGATGAGCGATTAGTTATTTACCAATTATAGCTCATCTCCGGGCTAGTTTTCGGCTGCCGCTAGGTAAGATTTACTGCGATACCCAGTCACAGAACTGACAGCGCCCAATCCAGATCGAAGTCGCACTCCTTAGACCCGCCCCCAAGGCCTCTCCAACAGCCCCCGGCTGAGACACGGAATAAACCAGCGTGTGCCCTCCGGGGTGCTCTGAGGTGTGTGGAGGGAGGGCCGTGGCCGAACATGACAGGCCCTTCCCTTATTGGCACTGCTCGGCCTGGTCGTCAAGCACATTCGTGGATTTGAAGGGACTCGGATGCAGCCTCTTTGAGTTTCGCAGGCTCCAGACCCTGGCGTCGCTCTGCGTGACCTTCAGGGTCAGAGAAGCTTCACCAGCTGAGCAGCCATCTACCCACCAGGGAACAGCAAACCGCAGCAGCCTCTGGCCGTGGGAGCCCCGCCCCTGGCTCAGCGCTGCCGCCGGCTGCTGCCAGGCTGCAAGGGCACAGCGGAGCAGGGGGGACAGTGGCCACATGGCCCACAGCCAAACATGTGTCCTGTCTGGCCCTTTTCAGAGGGTTTCCTGACCCCTGACAGAGACCAGAATCAGAAGGAAGAAAAAGACAGACTAAGGGATGCCTTCCAGAAACAAGGCCACCTCTGTGTGCTTTGCCACGCTCAGCCCTGTACAGTTCTGCTGAGACAGCCTCCTGGGCACAGGGATGCCCCCTGGGAGGGTGGGTAAAGGCAGCAGGGAAATTTGGAAACCCAAGAACTGGAGAAACAAGTTATTCATGAGTTGTTCTAGGATTTGCTCGCCAGTGCCTGCTTGGCTGGCAGGAGAACCCTGGGGGTGAGTGCGTGTGGGGGGAAGGGGGAGAGCTGTTGGGGCAAAATGTTCTCAAATCTTTACCTGGGAACTTGGGGGTTAAACCTGGCTTGGACAGAGTGTGAGCTAAACATGGGAAGACCACCCCTCGCCGGCTGGACTCTCTGCTCCTGTTGTGCCCCCTCCCCAAGGAGGGCACCGAGGGAGAACACCACCTTGCACCTGGACGCTGATCACTTCATAGACGCGCTGCACGACGCCATCCAACATCGCAGAGACGCTGGCGACAGGCACCGGCTGCGGCAGGCCCAGCAGCAGCCACGACACAGTGGTCGAGGCGTCCCCCCCGGCCGACTGCAGGTGATGGACAGTGGAGTCCAGAGGCTGCAAGGCACCTGTGACCTGTGAAGCCAGAGTCAGAGCGTCACACAGTGGACGGGTGCTCCCATCAGACAAGCAGGGAAGCTGAGGCCGGGAGAAGTTAACACTAACTGTACACACGCATGATTCAGCTCTGCAGGAAAGGACATCTGTAATATTTTTACATTGGTCATCAGCCCAATAAAAGTCCTAGAAACCAGATTCTAAATACTTCTGCAACACCAGTTGTTAAGGGTTGAATTATGTTGTCACCCCTCCTCCCCAAAAAAAACCGCTATGTTGAAGCCCTCACCCCCAGGACCTTAGAAGGTGACCTTATTTGGAAATAGGGTTGTACAGATGTACTTAGTTAAGATGATGTCACTAGGGTGGGCCTTTGTCCAATATGACTGGAGTCCTTATACAAAGAAGACATTTGGACCCAGAGACAGACACGGATAGAAGGAAATGGTGTGCATGGTGGGGGTAGGAGGGGATGTTGGAGGGGACGTGGAGGAGACCACGGTCTACACGCCAAGGAGAACGGCCTGGAGTGGACCCATCCCTCCACCTCAATTTCAGGCTTCTGGCCTCCAGAACAGAGAAAGAATGAATGTGGCATAAGCCCCCCGGCTGCGGTGCTTGGCTCGGCAGTCCCAGGAGAAAACGCCAGCCCGCTGCAGGGTCCCCAGCCCCCATGCTTGCAGCTGGTGACAGAATCAGATCTGGAATCAGAGAACTAGCTGTCAGACCATGATCTCATGTTGTACACATGTGGTTTCTTTTTTAAGTTTAATGATCCCTTTTCTCATCTCACATAAATTCTTTTTTGCTCCAGCCTAATATCTTAAAATCTCAAGATAGTATTTGCCCTGGGAAGCCAGGCAAGACGGGATGACCCGCTCCCCGCACCCCCTCTCCAGGCAGAGCAGCAACACAAAACAGGCTTTGCCAACAGGCGCCCAAGGCTCCATGGGAAACCCAAAAGGCAGCTTGGGGGGCCCTGGAGCCTGCCTCCTCCTCGCCACACTCGACACCCTTCACAGCGGGAGACACAGCTCATGATTCAGGAAGCAAAACCAAATGCCAGCCCTGGCCTCACGGGAACCCCGCACCAGTCAGGAGCCCATGATGGGCAGGCCCCCTCCCGCAGGGGGCGGCGCCTGCCTGGAGAAACAAAACCTACACACGTGAAGAGACAACACGTGACACAGGACAATAATATTTACAGTTCCACCACCATGACAATTAAACAGCTCAGAGCCTACATGGGTCAGCACCACGCAAGCTCCTCGCATGCACGATAAACCTCACAGCCACTGTCTCAGACAGGATTCGTGTTAGTCCTATTCAATGGAGGAGGTAGCTGTTGCACAGACAGGCTAAGTAACTTGCCCAAAGTCACACAGCAGCTTTGGATTGAATCCAAGCAATCTGGCTGCAGAGCGGTGCTCTTACTGGCTAACAGGGCAGCCCAACCCCCTAATGAGCTAAGACAAGACAAGAATCACTTCTAGCTGGGGAAGGTAGCAAGGATGGCGTTCCGGACTATCTGCTGGCTGTCTTACTGCGTGGCTCAGGGCGAGGTGAGCGTGTATATCCTCTGTTCTGGGGCCGCCCCGGCCCGCTGGCCTAAACACAGAGGGACCCGACCCTGGGACTGACACCATGACCGCCAGCCCCACATGGGACAATCCATGGGATGTGAAGGGCAGGCAGGACCAGCCACACAGTGTGTGGGGCCCAGTGCCGAAGGAAAATGTGCCGCTCCTTGTTCAAAAAGTATTAAGCTTTTCAAGAGGTAACAGCAGGACCTCACGCTAAGGGTGGGGTGACTGCTCGGGTCACTTGCCCCTGAAGCCAGCCCTGAGGTCAGATCACCGCCTGGGAGAGCCGCGTATGGGGCTGATGGCTCCCCTGCCCCCCACTGGGTCCCCAGGACTGATGGTGACACCCAGCATGGGAAGACCTCCTGGTTGGAAAGCCGTGCTGACGTGTCAGAAGGTGTGAGCTGTCACAGCAGGGCCACCAGGGGCGGTGTCCTCTCAGGGGACAGGTGGCCATGTCTAGAAACACTTTTGGTTGCCGCCCCTGGGCACGTCCCTGGGGTCCTTTGGGTGGAGCCCAGGCGTGCTGCGTGACAGACGTCCCAAACAAACAGCTGTACAGTCCCGAACATCAGTAGGGCCTAAGTGGAGGACCACATCTGGACGCCAGACCCTGGCGCCCTACAGAACCTGGGGTCCGAGCAAGGTGGGTGAGGGCCTAGCCCTGGGACCCAGGCTGTCTCCTCTGGGCCCTTTGTTTAAGCAGCATGCGGTTGGAGGATTTGGGGTTCCACACTACATCCTGTATGGGGCAGGGCTTACAAGGCAACCTGCACACCTTCATGTGCACCAAATTGTGTGGAAATCACACCTCGTTAGAGCTGGTTTTTAATTAAGAATTCTCATTTGGTTAAGAGTCAGTGGTTCAGGGGTCACTCATGGAACTCCTCCCGACCTGTGTCCACCCCATACCCCACACCTGCATCCACCAGTAGCTCCCCCCACCTACCATGGAGTGCAGAAGCCGCATGTGGTTCAGGAGCTGGGGGTCCACCTGCTGGAGTTCCTTGAAGTCCCTTTTCACCAGGACAGTCAGATTGTACCAGAAAGCCTCCGGGTTCCCCTGTGGAGCTGCACAAGGACACAGACCAACGAGCCGTAGGCGGCCACGAGGGACAGCCTGGACACTTCCCCCACCTCTTATAATACACATAATCCTAACACACTCTACAATAGATGATTGTATATAATGTATACTAGATAAGACTATACATAACACATGATATTTAACATATATCCTATAATACATATAGCAGAATAGCGGAATTAATGTATATTATATGTAACAATATGTTAATTGATACTATACTGATACTAAAATGAATCATAATATATACTGCACATGACATATATTTATTATTTACACATATTTCCCTAGCGCTGAGCCGCGACCAACCCATTGTCCTGGAGGCAGCCCATGGTCAAGGGCAGAACTTCCCAGACCAGGCATGCATGCAGTGAGGGCTGGGCCATGGACCTGCCAAACCGGTGCTGGGAGAGTGATTTCAGCTCCCTGTGGCGCTTCAGAAGCAGCCAGCTTTACCCCCTCCCACCGTGACAGTTCAGCACCCAACCACACCACCCAGAGCACCTAGGGCTTCCCCAGGTAAACTTGGGAAATCCGGGTCCCTGCTCCCCTCCTCAGAGCACCTGTGAGCACCTTCGTCCCCTGAGGTTTTGGTGACCAATTTTGACAAACACAATGCCTGGGAGTGGGATGTGCTGGGCACACAGCTGCAGGCTCCTGGCAAAACTGGGGCTGCTGTTTCTGGAAACCCACTCCTCCCCAACCTTCACCCAGATCAGAGCCTGGGCCCCATCCCATGTTCAGCTGCCTAACTGGAGACCTGCTCTTCTGAGCCCTCAGCCCTACCTCCAGGACTGGGCGCCATGCAGCGGTGTTCCCCTGATGAGGGGCAGCACTTCTGAAGTCCGGGACAGTCGGGGTCCAGGGTGCAGGGCAAGGTGGCTGCTTCCAGCCCCGTGGCCGGGCAGGCCCCAGGTTTTGATGCAAACTCCCAGGACCGATTCAGAGCTGGGGGGAGAGGGTTTAGTAATTAATAATGTTGGCAACAGCATCGTGGAGAGCTGAGC
The DNA here is from genome assembly GCA_029783875.1 of Phataginus tricuspis. Taxonomy (NCBI): domain Eukaryota; kingdom Metazoa; phylum Chordata; class Mammalia; order Pholidota; family Manidae; genus Phataginus; species Phataginus tricuspis. The sequence goes on along the minus strand of JAQQAC010008350.1, from coordinate 100,594,184 downwards.
AGGCACTGCTCCAAGGTGCTTCCTGGCGCTGGATTCCATCTGCAGTTCTTGGAGGATGCAGTGTGGCCAGCTCCAGGGCCGTATCCTGGGCTGGAAAGCACCTCACCACATCCTGCAGAGCAGCCATTGAGGGCTGTTCGCTCTGACTTTAATGTAGTCCGACCATCTTTCCTAGAAGAAGGGCAGTTTCAGATGGGGTTCTGGGTATCCCCTCTCCTCTAGGCCTTAGGAGACCATGTGCAGGGGCTCCACCACCCCCTTAGGGACTCCCTTGTGCTCTGTGTCCTGATGGCTCACTCATTCACTCCCTCACTCATTCATCCATATTTATTGAGTACCACTAGGTGCCAGGCATGGTGTGAGATACCCAGGACCCAGCAAGGTACCAGAGGCAAAGTCCCCGACTTCAGGATACGTAGATTCCAGCAAACAGAGGCCAGGACTCAAGAAGACCTATAGAAGGTCAGATGGGAGGAGAGCCTCGGGGAAGAAAGCAGGGCCTGGGGCAGGTGGGCAGGCCAGGCTGTCCTGGAGAGGTGCCTCTGCAGAGGCTGGGGAAGCAGAGAGCGACCCTGCGGACTTCAGGAGTACCCTGGGCCCTCCAAAGGACAGGAGGAACCCAGCAGACACTTACTGTACTGAGGCAGTCCAGGGGTGAAGGGAACACCACTGGTGCCTGCCTAGATCCTCCGAGTGCTCTGATCAGCTCTGGGTCCCCATCTCCCACGGCCTCTGGTGGCCACCAGGGCTGGAGCTGCTTCTCCCCATGTGTAAAGCCCCAGGTGTCTGGGGTTTGACCAGCCACTGTCCTACTCTGCACCCAGTGCTGTTAAAATCCTTCCTCTGTGGAAGAAGAGAGAGAAAAGGGGATAGAAAGTGTCTTTGAAGAAATAATTGCCGAAAACTTCGCCACGCTGGGGAAGGAAATAGTCTCACAGTCCACGGAAGCCCACAGATCTCCCAACACAAGGGACCCAAAGAAGACAACACCAAGACACATAATAATCAAGATGGCAAAGATCAAAGACAAGGACAGAGTATTAAAGGCAGCTAGAGAGAG
>JAQQAC010008350.1:100524937-100583124 GCA_029783875.1 Phataginus tricuspis | reverse complement strand
AGTGATTCTCATCTCACTACACTGATGGACAGTGACTGTAATAGGGTCGGTGGGGGGGACCTGATGAAGCGGGTAGTTTAATCATCACAATATTGCCCATGTAATTGTAGGTTAATGATACTAAAATAAAATAAATTGTTAAAAAAAAAAATCCTTCCTCTGTGCCTTCCCTTGTCCTGGGGGAAATGAGGCACTGCACAATCACGCATGCTCTGGCCCGGGGCGGGTGGGGTGCCCAGCTGAGAGCCACTGTGACGGTCCAGGGGACAGCTGGTGGTGGCCAGGACCAGGGTGATGGGTGGTGGCAGTGAGAAGCCTCAGATCCTGGAGGGTGCCTTTAATTAGGGGTGGGCTTATAAAAGACAGAGAAGCTTCAAGAAGCCTCCAGGGCTTCAGGTCTAGGCATCCCCTGGCTCCAGTCCTGGGCTGGGATACCAGCCAGAAGAACGGTCTCAGGTGGAGCCCAAGTTTCCCACACAAATGTGAGGCCTGGCGCGCCCACTGGATATGCCCTTGGTGGGCGGTGCGCCCCCTCCGCCGGCCAGCCCCAGCGGTGTCAGCGCAGGTCAACCACAGGGCTCAGGGCTGCACAGCTCCAGGGGCCCCTGTGCACAGTGATTTCGTGTGAGCATGCCTCCCAGCACGGCTCTAAGCCATCAATGCAGAAACGCCGGCAGCCGGCAGCGATGAGGACATGTGGCCAGACATGGTTGGAGTCACCATGCAAGACATAGGGTCCCGACCCGAACCTCAGCCACAGCTGCGGGAGGCATGGGTGGGTTTTTGAAGAAAAGGGTTCTGAGGAAGGGGTAGACATATCTGAGAATCTGAGGCCTCCAGAGGGGAATTGGCTAGGAGTCCAGGTGCTGATATTTAGGGTGATAGAAAATCACAAAGAGGAAGGAGCGAGAACCTGAACCCAGGAGGCTGGCTGAGCCGCTCATGGACGCTGTGCTCAGCAGACAGCCAGACAGTGGAGGCTGCCCGGACCCTCCCTGGGGGACACTGCAGGCAGCAGGGTGACCATCCGGAGAGCCTACATGTCTGCATGCCCAGAGGTGGGGCTGGGCCAGGACGGAGGGGAGCTAGGAGCGTGAAACCAAGCCCAAGCCCAAGCCCAAGGAGGCTGTGGAGGAAGGTGAGACCACAGGGATGTATCCGAGGGAGGGCCCGTGTGAGCTTGCAGCCTGCTGCCAGCCGCCCCGGGGCCAGGCACCCTGCCCACTCACCCTGGCGGCTTCTCAAGCCCACTCATGTAAAGCGCTGTGCCCCACAGGCTATTTAACAGTGCAGTCCCAGGCCTCTCAAACTCCAGGGAAGTTGGACAAGACCAACCGATATCCACACTCTGGAAACACCCCCAGTAGGGAGGAAGATGAGAAAAAAAATGAAAGCATTAAAGGAAAAAGTGAGATTGAAGAAGAGCAGGGTTGGGGGGGATTGGGAGGGGGTCAGAGTCACAGTCATGCTCCCATGGCGGTTTCATAGTCGGGACAACGCACCACCATGTTCTGGACACTAGGTGAGGAAAATGGGAGCTCTCTCTACTATCTTTGCAACTTGCCTGTGAATCTAAAACTATCCTGAATTAAGAGGTTTGTTTAAATTAAAGAAAATATAGGCACCAAGAAAAATTGGCTTCCAAAAATGGTTGCCTCAGCACAAGCATTTTTGAGTTCAAGTTTATCTTAATTTGGGTGCTGCTGGGAATCCCCCTCCGTCCCTTGGGGCTGGCTGGCTGGCTGGCTTATGAGAGCCCAAGAGAGCAGTCAGAATTCCAGCTTGGTAGAAAGTCGAAAATCTGCTTCTCTTTCCACTAACTCATCACAAACAATGGAGCAGGACTGCCCAGTGCCTGGCAACCTGAGGTTAGTCACGGTTGGACGAGGTGCTGGGAAATTCGTCTGAGCGACGGCTCCGAAGCCGCCAGGGGCTGAGCAGTCTCACCCGCCGCCGCCTCCGTCCTCAGGGGCCCCCTTCCCCCGAGAGGCCCTGGTCCTCAGCCTGTGGGGCTGCAAAGTTTGGGGTGCCTCCAGTCCAGTGAGGTCCTGGGCTTGCCCCACGACAGAGGGCTTGTCAGGATGACGGCCCACAGAGGACAGGGCTTTGCGGGAACGAGGGGTGTCAGTGCAGTTAATGAGCATCAGCTAAGATGCTCGGCCCAGCTCTGGATTCATCCTGAGTGAGTGACCCACCGGTGCCCAGCAGTGTTTATACCATGCGGTACTTGTCCCCGCGTTACTTGTAACACTGAAACACTGGCAACATCCTGCTGCGAAGTGGTAGGAGATCACTTAACAAGCACTCATACCCCATGCGAGGTGATGCCATGTGGCCGTTAAATCATGCTGCAGAATAGCATTCATTGGTATGAAAGATGTTCCAGATTCATCACCCAGCGGTGCAAGCACGCTACAGACCTCCACCAGGCTGACCATGCTTTTGTGGAATGTCTGCCCCAAATGAGCCCAAGAAAACACTACAGCGGCCACTCCGCGCATCTCCCTTTGTTCTCTTGTTTGTTTCTGGGTTTTCTGCGTGGCTCCTGTGTTTGTTTTTGTAATTAGATTAAAAATACATTTAAATAAAACAGTGTATGACTTGTTGCAGTCCACTGAGACAGTGGGAAAGTCGTCTAGACCAAGAGGGATGTCAGATGAGCTGTCATAACCTCCCTTCTTAGATGATGGGTGGCTGGGAGTGAGGGCTGACAGCCCACATGCTGGACTGCGCAGATGCCTGCGCCGAGGGGAGGCTGCCTTCTGCCCTCCCGTGCTCCCCAAAGTCTCAGGCTGTTCCCCGAGGCTTTGGCCCTGCCTCGTTCTGTGCAGGTCACCCAGCATCTCCGGGTCACTTGTTGATCTCAAACTTCCCTTCCAAAGAGCCAGCCCGTCACAAGCCATCTTCCAACGAGCTTTGATCAAACACTCAAGCTTTGATCATGGGAGCCGTGCAACCCTGGATAAGGCGCTCGGTCACATGCTGGCCCCGCCTGGGCACCCAGCAGGCCAAGAAGACCGCCACCCGGCCCCTTCTCAAATGCCACAGACTGGATCTGATGGGTCCGGGAGACCCAGGCCCAGGTCTGCGCCCCCTTGGTCAAGTTGCCTGCCTGCCCCAGGTTATGTCCTGCTCAGCCGAACGGGGGTGCCCCTGTCTGTCAGTGACCAGGGCTCTCCCTCGTTGGCCTGTCACGAACAACACACTAGGGAAGGCCCTTCCCCCTCCTTCCTCGGGTCCTTCAGGGTGTGTCCTTCCTTGTTGCAGTGTGTCCCCCACCACGCCCCCACCCTCCCGACACCTGCCACCCTATTACTGGCAGTCCCCGGAGCAGCCCGACCCCAGCACTCCCTAACTAGAATGTTCTGGTCCTGTCCCCACCCGGTGAGCTCCTAATTAAAGGTGCTAACACTCTAAACGTGAGGCTGACATCCCCTGAGAGGCATTTCCTGGCAGCCCGTCTGTTGGAGGGAAGAAAGATGAACAGCAGGTGTCCAGAGGGGACGCCCACCCTCACTGCCTTCTCTCCAGGGTGAAGTGACCGCTCAGCAGCCGCTCCTACAGAAAGGCGACCCTTCGGCATGGGTGCCCCTGGTGTGACTCTGGTCTCTGGGGGTGACTTCATGAGTCTCCACAACAGCCAGGTCAGGTCACCCGCCTTCTGCCCCCACGTCCTGACACTCCTGCCCAGGCTGTGTGCCCTGAGGCCTTCCCAACAGTGGGGCTCCCACTCTCCAAGAAGAGAGGTGCCCTCAGGACAGGCCACCCCTTTGTGCATGTGGCCCTTGGAGTCAGGAAAAGTGGAAGGGGGCTGGTGTCAGCACAGGACGGACTCCTTAGACCCAGCACCTGGGCAGGACCGCCAGGGGACAGCCCCTCCCTGTCAGTGCCCTGTGGGAACAACAGGCACCTGGGCTCAGCTGCGCCATCGGGTTTCTATTGGTGGTGGTGGCCTGGGTGACAGTAGTGTCATCTTAGCACTCACCCTGAGCCGCTGGGCCATCCACAGCCTGGTTCTTGGTCGTGGAAAGTGTCAGCCTTCCCATCCTCGGAGGACCTGAGGAAGGCTCTGCTCAGGACGACTGGGCGTGCCAAGCCCACATGGCCTTCTGCAGGGTCTGTGCTGACTCCAGACCGCATCTGGGTCCTCTGGTGTGGGAGGCCCGGCAGCCCTCGTGTGCCCACACCCGGGCCCTCTGCTGTCCCGGCCTCGGCCCGGGGATGGGTCATGCGGGACCCCCTGCTGGATCCCCCGCGCTGGTGCTTTCTGCCCCCTGCGTGTGGCAGCGCTCATACCTCAGGGAGGCTGAGACCCTCATGGAGGCCTCCCTCCCCTCTCTCCCTCCACAGTAGGGTGGGCAGGGGACCGACGGACAGCTCAGATCTGGTATTGACTCAAAGTGCACAATCACCACCACCTACACACGCTCCCCCCCCCCCCCCCAACACACACACGGGTGCTTCCTTTCCTCTGGAGAGGCCTCCTGGAAAGTTCCCTTCGTGTCAGGATGCTGACCCCTGAATCCCCACCCAGCACAGCCTCAGACGCTGGCCTGGCAGAACCACACCAGCCTCCCTGGTGACCGGCCCAGATGTCTTCCAGACCACACCAAGGAAGTAAGAAGACTTGGGGGCCCCTGGGACTGAGGGGCGCCAAGTGGACCCCATCCATCTCTTTCACACATTGTTCAGAGTAGGATTTTGTCTGAAGAAAGCATTCCACTGCAGCTTTTAAAAAGAAAAGGTTGGCTGCCAATATAGAAGAGATTGAAATGCTGCCTCTCAAAGTCAGCTGCATGTTGAAGGCTCCAGGAGCTTTACAGAATCTGCAGTGCTGCAGCTGTGCCCAGACCAGCGGCCTCGCCATCTCTGAGGGCAGGTCCCAGGCATCGCGTTTGTAAGGCTGCCCAGGGGCCTGCCGTGTGCAGTCAGGTCTGAGAGCCCCTGCTCCAGAACGGAGATTCTCAGAGCAAGGTCCCCCGACCCGCAGTATCAGCTGGGAGCTTGTACTCCCCAACCCACTGGATCTGAAATCCGAGGCCGGGGCCAGTGAGCTGTGCTTGGAGAGACGCTCCTGATGCTCATTCGAGGTTGAGAATCTGTGTGCAGGGCTGGTGGGTGTGAGCAGTGAGACCCCGAGACCCATAAGGAGGCCCAGGGAGAAGGCACCAAGGAGCCCCCACCCACCACCACTCACGCAGGATGCAGTAGAGCCCCGGCTGCACGTGGCCCTCACAGCACTTGGCCACGTTCCTGGACTCGGGGACCTGCACCGCCAGGTACTGGGTCCCGTAAACAGTCCTGGGGCAGCGTCTCCATGGGATGCAGCCACCCCAGGGTGCGTAGGTCAGGTGGGACGTCCAGGGAGATGGTCTCCACTTTCTGGACCGCTTGAGTCATGCTGTGGTCGCATAGCCGGTAGGTCAGCAAGGACAGGCCTTTGTCTACGAGCGGGAGAGGCTGGGGGCTGGGCAGAGGAGGGACCAGACCAAATCCATAGAGCAGCTCTCCACAAGCCCTCCACTTCCGCAAAAGCAAGGGAGGCAAGACCCCCGCCCCGGAAGACCCCTCAGAATGGCCACCGTGCACCATGAAGCCGGGGAAACACTGAGGAATGAGGTGCGACGGAGGCCTGCGTGCCAAGACGTCCCCCTACCTGCAGAGCACAGACCCGCCCAGGCCCCACCCTTGCTTCCTGAAGCCCGGAGGTCCGACAGTGTGCGGGGAGACCCAGAAGGACCAGGCATCTGTGGCTCGTGTTGTTCCCTGCTCTGTGCTGGCGGATCCGCAGGCTGGAGGGTCGTGTGCACACCTCCCCCTGCCGAGCCCCCAGGGAAAGGAGCACGCGCCGATTCCCTCCACAAGTACGCAGCGAGGGCCCACTGCATGCTGAGCGCCGATGGCGCTGGCACCCTTTAGTGGCATGAGACGGAAGATAAACAAATACCTCAAGCACATGCAAGAAACTCACAGGTGGTGAAGTTCAGCCCACCTGCCACTGTCGTCAGTGACATGATGAGATGAGGGCATGGCGCCCCCTGTAGGGTGACACTCAGCCGGCCTACGCAAGCCCTATGCATGTACTACCTTCACCAGCACTGTGCCTCTTGGTCATGACCGCTGCCCGTCTGCCCAGGGACCCTCTGTCGCCTCCTGTGTCAGGGACTGTCATGGGCTAGATTAGGTCCCCTCCCACCCTCCCCAAATTCCTATGTTGAAGTCCTAGCCCCCAGTACCTCAGAATGTGACCTGTTTGGAGATGGGTTTTTGCAACAAAACTAAGATGGGGTGACACTTATCTAATGGCTGCTGTCTTGGTAAAAAGGAATATTTGGACACAGAGACAGGCGTATGCCATGTGACAATGGAGGCAGAGATTGGGGGAATGAGTCTACAAGCCAAAGGACCCCAAAGATTCTCCCTCATAGCTCAGGAGGAACCAGCCCTGCCGACACCTTGATCGCAGGCGTCAGCCTCCAGACTGAGAAAATAAATGTGCTTAAGCCCCCAGCCTGTGGTACTTTGTCAAGGGCCCCTGGGAGCCAGCGCTGGGCTGTGGGTGCCCCTCAGCAGCCAGCACAGCATGCACTGCACCCGTGGGCTCTCAGTGCAGGGTGGACGAATGGTTTGCATATACTTCACATTGTCACATACGCAGCCTCTGGGTTCTAAGCTCTACGAGACTCCAGCCAGTGGGTAAGCAGTCAATATTACAGTGTACAGCCCTCAGTGTGAAGCTGGATTTCTGGGAAGGAACTCAGAGGGGGCAGCAGGGGTAACCTTCCTCCCGACACCAGGACAGCACTCTGGAGACTCCCTGCTTCGGCCTCACAGCACCCTGCAAGTGTGCAGAAAGCAAGATTCATGGGGCTGGGGTCCCCTAGGCAGAAACTACCCAGCCGCTAAGCCCAGGCTGAAGGGAGCGACGGCTCCTCCCTCTGGTGCCGAGTCACACCACCTAGACAGATCCCACTTACAGCCATGAGCCGGGACCGCCTCCCCTGGGGATGGCCCCCTCCCAGTCACTTCTGCAGTGGCAGGGCCTCTGGAACGGAGGCAGCCTCTTCCCACCTTCCCACAGGGGTGGGTGGGTTAGGGGAAGCTTTGGGCAGGAATGGGAGCCCCACACCATGTGGGCTGGTGCAGGAGAAATCGGCTTCCGAGGCCCGGGCAGCTTGGCCCAGAGCTTAGATGTGACCCGGACGAGGGCCTAGAGAGGGTGGCCGCAGAGGATGAGGTCAGTCATTGAGTGACAGTGCTGGACAAGACAGAGGTGAAGGCTTTCTGCTTGGAGAACTTGGCAGGGGACCCAGACTTTGTTTGTCATTTTAACCCGAGATGAGTTGTGAAGCAGTAACGAAGGCAACACTTCCCTGTCTCCAGAGGGCCGTTGGCTCCATCGAGCACGCCAAGGTCCCAGCTGATCGTTAGCAGAGCGTCCCTGCACGCGCACGCGCGCACACACACACACAGACACACACACACACACGCACGCACCTCCTCTGAAATTGCACTTGCAATGTTTGTTTTTGTTTGTTTTTCATTCTCCTGGAGGCCACCAGGTCCCCTCCAAGCCAGACTTTTGGCCAAGCCCAGAGTAGAAACCTTTTAGCAGACGCTGCCATTTCACCAGTCCTTTCTAGAGCCACTAGCATGGTCACTGGGGGTCCTGGGTTCTCATCCCAGAGGTGGGAAGCCTTAGTGCCCTGCATGGGCTGCCGTCTGGGGCCAGAAGACCCACGTTTCACCAGCTTCACAACCCCCACCTCCCGTCCTCCAGGTGCCCTGACCGTGCCAGCTGTGCCCTGGGGCTGCAGGGAGATGAAGTGAATCAGGTCGGTAAAAGCAGCACCTGGCACCTAAGAGCGAGTCGATGAGCAGCCCTGACCCAGCTGCTGCGCTGGCCCTGCGTCGCCACACGCACAGCGATGGGCTCGTGGGCCACCTCCTAAGACCACCTCTCGCTTCGCGACGTTCCCAGTCATCTTTTGCCTGACTGTGTGGCTTACACATTACTCACTCCACAGGAAAATCAAGTTAAAAAATGTCACAAACAAAAAAGTCACACCCCTGCCTATGGGTGAAGAAACTTTACACTAATACAAAACTGAAGTTGATCATAGGCACAGAATGGGTCTGTTTGAATTCCCAAGTGAATAAGACAGAGTTTAAGAGGAAAATGATTTAAAAGATTTGCAATCTCAATTCTCTGAAATCTGGAGCTTCAGAAATAGAACGTGTTTTCCACAGGAGCCGCTTGCCTCAAAAAGGCTTTGGACAGATGCTGGCTCGGCCCCTCATTCCACTATCAGCCCCTTTCATCCTCATGTACCAAAGACAAAACCAGGGCCGGCAGCACCCATGGTGGAGAGAAGCTGGCAGTGAGAGCCCACTTGGTGACCCTGCCTGCTTGGGAGGGGAAAGCAGGGTCAATGGCTGGGGTCACCCTGGTGCAAATTCTACCTCCACTGGCTGTGTGGCCTTGGATGAGTCCCTGACCACTCTGGGCCCCCGCCCCCATCTGTAGGTTGAGACCGTAATCCTCCAAGGCTCGGGAGGCCACACCTCGGAAGCTCCAGGAATGCACTGTTCTCGGTGGCCTGCAGACCTGCAGCAGAGGCACCCACACCACCTCTCCTGTGGTTATTAGAAAGTTTGGCCAGAAAGAGCAGACACCAGCTCTCTAGGCAGGGCACTGTCCTCACCAGACCCACTCCCAGGGAGCCCCCGCTCCTGCAGTGTCACCAGCACCCAGCCCGGACCCCTCACCTGTGAAGCCGCTGGCCTGGCTCGTGCCCACAGCGCTGACCAGAGCCAGCAGGGCCAGCCCGAGGGTCTGGAGCATAGTCGGATGGCAGCAGTGTGGCTCTGGGCCTTTCTGGAGGGTCAGCACAGAGGGGCCTGGGCCTCCTGGGCCCAGAGGAAGGGCCCTTCTGTTCCTAGTGCCGATAACAGTGGCTATGGCTTCAGAGGGTGCGCCGGAGCCGTCCCTTATGCCTGCTCGTTAACACCTGCCACCGCCACAGCAGGGTCCCTTGGGGCACCTGCATGTCACAGCCCATTCTCGCTCCAGGCAGATGGCCTCTTTCGGGAAAGCTGAGTACCCAGGCATCAGACTGCATCGCTGCGTCCCATCTCGTGGTTGCGCAGAAAACACATTTCAGCCTCAAATCCGATTCCCTCCATCAACTGCAAAGTATTCTCTTACCTTATCGTTGGAAACTGGCAGGAGAAAACAGCACCCAATCAAAGTGGTTCATCAGATTGAGAAAAGCATCCTTCTCACAATGGGACAAAACAGATCAAAAGGCATAAAAATGTTGGTTCACTTAACCCAGTGACTTCTTCCTGAGGACTGGCCCGAGGGCCACAAGCTGCAGTCTCAGGTCATTACCGATCAGGATCTAAAATGGAAAGGCATCAAAGCAAGCCACTGCGGAGAACGGGAAAGCACAACAGAGCGTCTGGTCGTGACATCACACAGATGTTGGCAGGTTCGCCGCGAAGCCTTCCCGGAGCATGAAAACTGCTTCACAACGTGGGGTCAGGCAGTGCCTCCTATGAGACAGCGAGTCTGCACGACATATAGAAGCGGGCACAACCCAGGAAGGGCCGGAGGAAGAAAGGGAAACCCTGGGGGTGGACTGGGTGGCAGCTACGTGTGTTTTATTTCAGCAGCATCACATTGTGTGTGAAATGGATTGTTAAATTTCACTCCAGATACTTCCTAGCTGATGCTGCCTTCTTTTCCTTGGTGGGGTCCCTTCCAGGGCTTGCTACAGAAAGCTGAAGCACCATTTTTAACACTGGATGATGATTGTATCAGTCCTACCAAGAAAACTTTCAAGTAAGGTAACAAAGATCCATCTTGACAGAAGGGTCCAGAGTAGAATTCCCTTGTGTTCAAAACACAAAACAGTTCTCCCAGAAGGGGCCTTCCAGCCTGACTCCCGCCTCAACATTGCTACATCTTTCACTCTCAGGAGATTAAACTCTAAGATGACTAACTGCTGCATTTGGTGGTTAGTGATTAAAAAACAGATGCCAGGACAAGAGTATGAAGAAAGGACTGGAAATGATCCCACAGTTACGGGCGACTGCAGGAGCTTCCCTGAAGTCAACACCCTTTATGGGAAACCAGGGGTGCAGGACTGACTTATGAACTGTGCTGGAAGGGAGGTGGAAAAAAAAAAAGAGTCTCCATAGGAAAAGAATGCATTTTAAACCTATGACATGATATTCAAGAAAATAGAATTTAATGAGCACTAACAAAAGATAAAGTATTATATTTAGGTAAATCTGAACCTCTAAAAATGTAAGATGAATCCATTGTATCATCTCTTATAATTTTGGTTACTATAAATGTATGAAAGTTTCCATAAAATATGAAGGTGGATTCAAAGGTAATATTACATTTTAAAACTAGAAATTGGCCCTGGACCCCATTTTCCCCTCATCTTCAGAATCATCCTATGAAGTAAGTCCCTTATCCCGTTGTACAGATGAAGATACTGAGGGTAGAGAGGGCCCACAGCCAGGGAGTGGGAGAGTCAGCCCCAAAGCCCAGGTCTGCAAACTTCCCTCCCCGACTATCCGGTCACAGGTGCCACCAGAACATCAAGCAAAGGCAAGACTTTATATCAGCCGAACACTTTGTGCTAATTTGGAATTGTCCATGAAACATTGAAACATTGTCATAACATGCTTTCTCTCTATAATAAAACTCATATGACTTTTAAAACCCTCAAAACTGACCGTCTGTTTCTAGCTTGGTTCGCCCTCAAACCCCTTTTCACACAGGCATAAGAGGAGAATCACACATGTTGTTTTTAATTTAATCCACAGTAAGTCATTCCCCTCCACTTATTATTTATGCATATTTCTCTGCATGACGGCCACAGGGATTTTCCACACTCGCCTTTTCCATGTAAACACACTGAGGAGAAAATAGCCTGTAACCCAGCAGGGAGAGGGATATGCCTCCAAATGTCGTATTCATCACCTCCAGGGGCTATGGGGCCTCAGGTCCATCCTGCAGAGAGCCCCAGGGTCACTCTTCCCAGGCGGTACCTCCATGCAGAAAATTCAGCACTTGCCTGGCAGTGTCCAAGAACTAGGGGATCTAGGAGAAGCAGCCGGGACAAAAAGCTAGGTTTAAGGCTACACATGCACACACTCATGTATGCATGTAGGCACATCCACACTCATTCTTGTGTGCACAGACCTGCGTGTGTGCTTACGCCTGTTTCACACTTACCATGCATCCTTGCATGCTCACACATGCGTGTGCATATGCAGACACATGCCTGCATGCTCACCCTGTCCCGGGCCCTGTCCCCAGTGTTTCTGTGGGTGTGAACTATGCTTTTAATGGTGGCACCTGAGCTGGACTCTGCTTCTCCTCTCCACCCATAGGGGGAGGTTCAGTAAGCTGACCCCTCAAGGGCCTTTCTCATCTCAGGTTCTGAGTTCTGTGGTCCCATGAACACAGGTTCAACAGGCTCCACTACCAAGTCATGTCTGTCATTACCAGGCCAGAAAGGATGCACCCCAATCCTGGGATATGGCAATTGTGTCCCGAGGGACGCATGTGTGGGGCTTGGTGCAGTGGTCCAGCGTGGGGATGGCATGCGTGACATGGCTCACTGTGCACAGCCTCTTCCCAGAACCCTGCTCAGCACACAGGCAAAGCCATCTGGCAGGTGGAGGGGCCAGGAGGGGCCTCTCAGGGCCTCAGGTTGGGGGAGGACAGCGCAGGAAGAGCAGAGGTGGTGGAAACACATCCGAGGGCTGTCCTGGGGCAGTGGGGACCCGCGGTGAGACCTCCACCCAGTGTTCCAGCTTCGGGGGTTCCCGGGGTCTGGGGTCTCTGGACAGGGATGGCATGGGGTCTGATGAGGGGAAGGGGAAGTGCGTTGGGTTTTTGGGGCCTCTGGGTGGGGCTGTTTCCAGGGAACACGGCTGTGGTGGGGACTGGGAGGAAGGGCTAGAGAGGAGCCTCACACAGCTGTCAAGGGCACACACCCTTCGTCAATGTGGAGAGGACCACTCACATCGGAACCACTGGGGAGAGGTCCCTGCAAATGCAGGCTGTCAGGGTGGGCCCCGAGGGCTCGGGCCACTCAAGTGCGTGCAAAACTCAAGGACACGGACAAATCCTTCTAAATGCCAAGCCCAGAATCCTGAGGAAACAGCCCATCCTGCGGGTGGACGACTCCACCGGAAGACTCCTCCTGACAATGAGCTGAAGCTGACTGCACCACTGGGCCCACCACACCCGGGCAGCCCTCCAGCTAGACGACAGGCCCCCATCACACTCCCGCGGGACAGCCCTTCAGACCCCTAGAGCTCCTCAGGGCTCCCTGCCTTTCTGTGGGGATGTCTTGGCGCCACACACATCTCTCCCCACAACCTGTCTCTCTCTCTCATATACACACTTTTTATCTTTGTGTTTTTTCTTTCTATGTTTAGCTTTTCAAGTCCTCAACATTATAAAATCACAGAGCAGATAATTTTCTCCACCCTTTTCTCACATTCCACGTTGGAAACCATTGCCCTGTGAACAGGATTGGATGGAAAGAGAGTACATGGTCTCCAGGCCCCAAGGAACATGTGCTGGACACTCTGCTTCCTAGAGCTCGAGCCAGAGCAGGTTGGACAGTGAGGAGAAGCAGGACGTTTCATGCACAGGTGCCCTGCAACCACACACGGCAGGCTGCTGGGCAGGGCTACAGGGCCCGGGGCCTCCACCAGCAGAAGCAGCGGCCCACACTGTCCCTCTCTGCATCTCGGTTTTCCCGTCTGCACAGTGGGAATAACTGTGCGTCCTGATTTAGTAGCGTGTTAATGCCTCTGGATTTTGTGAGAACCAAATATAACAATGTGTGGAGAGCCTCCTAGAGCCATAGATGCCCGTCATCCTTTGTCGCTGACTGTGGAAAAAGTGTTACCGAGGAGATTTCGTTGGAAACAAAATCTCCCACCCCAGAAAACCTCTGCACAAAGATAGAGGAGAAAGAAAATGCCCTTATTATTGAATGAGTATTAAAGCAGAATGAGATGTTTGCCACAGGCCATCTGCTAAGAAATTACCGAGAAAGAAATCCCCTTTTCTATAGCCAAGCAGACAACTCAACGCGCACTGATCTTCAGTAAGGGATCCTAGACCCTAGTAAGGGGACTTGCCGGCACTGCTGGTCCCACGTAGTTCGTCCTGAACTCACGCTATAACTGGGGTGGCCATCTGGGTTAGCCAACTGGGTTTATCCAGAGGAAAAATAGACTTCTCATATCTATGGTGGGAGGAAGTTTTGCAAATTAGAGCAAGGCACCCAGCAACGCTGGACTCCCAGCATTCCACAGAAACCAGGAGATGGGGGGCCATCCCCCTTTACGTTTGCATTGCAAAGGAACGCTCCCAGGGCCTTGAGTAAGGGATTCTCAGGCCATAAAGCTGACAAAATGCCAATCTAGTCTTCAAAGGGACTTATATATATTTCAGAAAGAGAAGACCTTACTTACAAGTTTTCCTTTCCTTTTTTACATAGAAGGATATTTATTTCAGCTTTTTTTGTTTGCCATTGTGAAAAATTAGCAATTAAATGATTACAAATAGTACTTAAATTATGCATGTCCTATGCAAAGATGAAATCAAGTGATAAAATTAATTTCCAAAGAATTTTTTAAGTGTTTGCATATTTCTTTTTTTAACTGACATAAAATTGGTATATAACATTATATTAGCTTCGGGTATACAACATAATAATTTGGTATTTGTGTATACTACAAAGTGATCGCCACACTAAGCCTAGTTTCCATTGGTCACCGTGCTGTGGACCCCCTTCACCCACCTCGACCACAGGCCTAATCCCCTTCCCCTCTGGTACACACCCATCTGTTCTCTGTATCTGTAAGTTTTGTTTTGTTTATTCATTTGTTTTGTTACTTAGATACATTCCACATGTCTTTCTCCACTTGACTTATGTCACTTAGCATAATGTTCTCAAGGTCCTTCATGTTGTCCCAAATGGCAAGGTGACATTCTTTCATTCTTTTTTATTGCTGAGTAACATTCCATTGTACATATGTACCACATCTCCTTTATCCATTCTTCTGTCAGTGGACACTTACCATTTTTTGGCTATTGTGAGTAATGCGGCAGTAAACATAAGGGTGCATCTATCTTTTCAAATCAGTGTTTTTTATATTCTTTGAATAAATACAGAGAAGTGGGATTGCTGGATTGCATGGCAGCTCTAGCCTTAATTTCTTCTAAGGAGCCTCCATCCTGCTCTCACAGTGGCTGCACCAGCTCGCATTCCCACCAACAGTGCACAGGGGTTCCCTTTTCTCCACGTCCTCGCCACTACTCGTTGTTTCTTGTCTTTTTGATACTAGCCATTCTGACCGCGTGCGATTTGCATTTCCTCATGTTTAGTGATGTCGAGCACCTTTTCACGCGCCTGTTGGCATCTGCATGTCTTCTTTGGGAAAATGTCTATTCTGGTCCTCTGCCCATTTTTTAATTACAAGTCCTCTAAGGTACACACTCAAAGAAAAAGGACAGGAAGGAAACCTCTTCCCTTATTTTCCACAGAGAGAATTTCACCTCTTATTTTTCCTTTGCATGTGTCCTCACGTATGAACAGGATGAAGTGGCCTGCTGGGGGATTTGGGCGAATATCAGGTAAGACGGACTGGGTGCTTTCCAAGGCTCCTTCCAACTCTGGACTTCTGAGCATTACGGGTGAGTTTTAGAATCTATTAATAAGAGTACGGGTACCGTGATCAGAAATGACATTGGTCCTAATAAATAATGCTGTTGATGAAGAATGAATTGTTCTCCTAGAGAGGCTAATGCAAGCGCAGAGACAAAACACATCCAAACACGTGTCCTGGAACCTGGCCGCGGGGCCGGCACGGCCTAGCAAACAGGGCGGGGGGCCGGGACTGGGGGGCCTGTCGTGGTGGTTAGAGCCGCTCTCCGTCCTCTGGGCTTCTGGCTCCTGACTCCTCGGAGTGGGAAGGAGAAGCCTGGCCTCCATCAGCGCTAATGTATCCTGCCTGGGTGGCCTCTCGCAGGACACTGGAAACACAGCACTCTGGGACCCCCAACACTGTTCTGTAATGGATATTATCCCACAGATATGAGAGAATGAAGCAATATCAATATTATCTGAACTAAATCACATTAATAACAAGTCTACAGTGTGAACTACTAGAAGTCTTTCTGCTGAAGGATTCCAAACAAGTTATGCCTAAAGCAGGTCTACCCTGCCCCCATCATGAGTCAGCATCGTTAAGAAATCACTCCTGGAAAACACCATCATCCCAAAGGGGGGAATCCTCCCACCGGGTGCTGGCATTGGCGCTAACATTTACAGCACACACACACACACACACACCAAGGATTTTAGAAATTAAGAATAGGGAACAGGTGACTGACTAAACACAATAATTACGTTCTTAAATTCTCAAACATCCACTATATTCATCAGAGTTCTCAAGAAAAGCAGAAGCATAGTATATATATGATTTATTAGAAGGAACTGATTCACACAATTATGGAAGCCAACAAGTCCCCAGATCTATGAGGCAAGCCAGCAAGCTGGAGGCCCAGGAGAGCTGATGACGTGGGACCAGCTTGAAGGCCTGGAGGCCACCAGGTGAGGCCCCGAGAAGAGCCGTGAGCCTGAGCTCATGACGGCTCTCATGTCACTTAGTCTTCAGCATGTTTTCAGTCTTCCAGGCTGAAGGCTTTGAAGACCCAGGAAGAGCCAATGTTTCCAGAGTCCAAAAAGCAGGAAAAAGCCGATGTCCCCATCCAAAGGCAGACAGACAGGAGGAATTCTGTTGTGGAGGGAAGGTCAGTCTTCATTCCGTTCAAGCCTCCAGCCGACTGGCTGAGGCCCACCCCCACTGAGGAGGACAATCTGCTTTACTCCAAATGTTACTCTCACCCAAAAACATCATCACAGATATACCAAGACTAGTGTTTGACCAAATACCTGGGCACCCATAGCCCCGTGAGGTAGACACAGTTCATCATCTCAAGCATCCATTTGCGTTTCTTAATTTTAGCTTTAAACAGTAGAAACTTTCAGAAAACACACTGAAGACTGAATGAAATGAAAGCCAACCTGCGCTTTGGCTCACGGCTCTTCTCTGAGCCAAGAACTGCTCAGGAATGACTGAAGAGCTTAAGTGTCTTAAAAAGGATGATAGAAAATAGATGTTACAAAAGTAGGCAATCCCGGTTGGTCTGCCAATGCATGGCTGCTGCACCAAAGGGGGCAGAGGTTCCCCCCCACCTGAGCCCACCCAGCTTTTTCTTAGGTGGCAGTCTTTGCACTAAAGCTGCTTATAGGGACGGCAAACGCACAGTTCTACCCGTTAAATTTGATCTTCATATAGAGTTAACATTACCATTAACCCAAGATCTAAAACTGGAGAATGGGGGGATGTCTTTCTTACAGATATGGCCACAGACATGATTTGTGATCGGTTCTACGTGCAGCAGGTTCTGTCAGTGCTGTCGGTCTCTGAGCAGGGGTGGCACAGAATACACTGAATTTTAAGGAAGAAATTGGGAGGAAGATAAATCATCAAAGGTCTGGCCTAGAGATGGAGCCTCTGTCCCCACTTTCCGTACCCCCAGACACATACACCCCATCAAAAAGAAAGAAGGAAATGGAAAAAACAACCACAAAGAATGCTCTCTATTCAATGAGAAGAAAATGAGCCCCAAAACACATGCCTTGTTGATCAGGACACACTTTCTATTCAGGCCCTGAATCAGGTCTTGCCTTCCCTACTGTGCCCCGGGGGATAAGGCGCCTTATGTGGCAGCACGGCTAAGGGCACCTGGAAGAGGTAGAGGAGGCCCTGCTTCCACAGCCTGTGCCCCACCAGGGACACTGTGTCCCGCCAGGTGCACAGCATGACCTCATCCACAAAGGGGCCGGCGTTTGTGCCCACTATGATGGCCCTCCAGAATGTTCTCAGGTGCCTCCTCCTTCCTACTTGCTGTCGCCCTTCCAAGTGACAGCTCACCCCCCCTTTCCTTGCCCCGCACCTGGGCTGTGCACTAGGGGAGTGGAGTCCGACATGACGCGAGCTCACCTCGGTGCCCAGCAGGATAGGCTGTGGCCGGTGGCTGCCCTTGGCTGCGACCTCAAGCCTCTCCGTGCAGAACATTCCGAGCCACCCTCAAACCACTCAGGGAAGGGGGTGCAGAAGAAGGGGCCCAGAAACTCTGGGTGACAAGGGGATGCATGAGAAAGTGTGGTCTGGTGGCACCTTCTGCTCCACGCCAGGCTGCTTCTGAGGAGACATCCGGCGTTAACTGCAGGAGGTTTGTGCCCACACCCACACACCCCTCCTTTGGGCAAAGCCACCATGGGGGGTGGGGGAGGTGGGGCAAACAAGCAAGTGGCAGCTGGGGTGACGGTCCCGGTGGCTCTCTAAAGGCCCCACCTGGAGTCTCAGAGGCAGAGGGGGTCGAGTGGAGAAGCCTTCAGCACTGCCTGCCCGCAGGAGAGCGCGACCCACCATCCCTGCCTGCCCGGGACTCAGGCGCTTCTCAGGCTGCGGGACTTTCACCACAAACACCAGGAGAGCCGCACGAAAACCAGGATGAGTCTGTTAACCGGTGGAAGCTCTTTAAGAAATGCCAGTGCCCCCCCACCCAGAAAATGGACCAAGAATCTCTGGGGGAGGGGTGGGCACCTGGGAGATCTCGAGGGGCAGCGAGGTTGACAACCCCTGACCCGGTCCAGACCCTGGGCACTTTGCCAACGAGGAAATGGAAGGGAGGTTTCTTTGGCCAAGGCTGAATGGTGGCCCCTCAAAAAGATATGTCTGAGTGCTCACCCTGAGTACTGTGCATGGGACCTTATTTGGAAACAGAGTCTTTGCTGATGTAATTAACATACGGATCAGGAAGAAATCAAGTGGGCCCCAATTCCCCTGACTGGTGTTCTTGTAACAGAAGGGAGAGATGAACTGGAGACACACAGAGCGGAAGAGAGGAAGGGATTGGTGTGTGCAAGCCAAGGAACACCAGGGGCTGGTGGCCACAGCAGGAAACGGGAGAGGCAAGGAAGGGTTCTCCCTCTGAGGCTCCAGAAGGAACCGCCGCTGCCCACACCCGGATTTCAGACTTGCAGCCTCCGGAGCTGTGAAGGAAGGGATTCCAATCATTTTAAGCCCCACCGTCTCTGGTGCTTCGTTACAGCAGCTGCAGGACTCTCACCCGCTGGTCAGCGGCAGAGGCTTGCCCAGCTGTCCTCTGACCCCTGCTGCTGTTCCCCGCTGCCCCAAACCCCTCCTCTCTGCCCCCAAGTCTGGCAGGGTTCATCTAGGGTGAGCCGACAGTCACATCAGTCCTTCCAGGAAGCGTGCAGATCAATAGCAGGCCAGGTTTCCGCGCCTTCCGGGCCAGGGGTGGGGGTGGTTCTGCAGTTTGCAGAGCCCAAGGGAGGCTTTGGAACTGTCTCCAAAGGTAAGTGGTAAGGCCCGCTCCCTGGCATTTCCTGTTGACAGCCCGGCCCGGGTTGAGATTAGATCGAAGTAGCCGCCTGTGCTCTGAGGCCTCTAGAGCCCCCTCCCACTAAGGAAGTTCCTCTCCCTCCCTGGCGTGAAGGAGCGGCGGCTCTGTCCTCTCAGCCGCCCGTGGGTGGTTTCCCACAGAGCTGTGCACTGGCTGCTGCTCTCCGCAAAGCGCCCTGCTTTCGCCCGCGCGGCCTCACACCCCCCAGTTGCTGGGCCTCTGCAGGGAGAGGCTCAGAGAGAGGGCTGGGTCTCCCCGGCCGTTATCCTGGCTGGGTGTTCCTGGGCAGCCTGGGCAGCAGAGGGGGACGGTGCCGGACACCCGTCCCAGGGAGCCCAGGGAGTCAGGAACCCCGGGCCCAGGCCTCTCTGCCTCTGCCAGGCACATGGCCTCAGTGGCTGTACACGGCAGCTGTCCTTGCTGTGTTCCTCCTGGAAAAGATCGGCCTGAAAACACCAGTGTGTATGTCGTAGACCAGATGTTTGCATCTCCCCCAAATCCCAACGCCGAAGCCCTCATGCCAGTGGCTATATTTGGAGTAAGAAAGTAATTACGGTTAAATGAGGTCGTGAGGGCAGGGCCCCTATCCGATGGAATTAGTGTCCTAAGAGGAGACACCAGATCTCGTTCTCTCCCTCTGTGTCCTTCCCTTTCTCTGTCTCTCTCTCTTCCTCACTTGCTCTGGTTCTGTCACAGCAGGAGCTCTGCTATCTGGAGGCTAATATCCTCAATAGAAACCCACCCTGCTGGACCTTGATCTTGAACTTGCAGCCCCCAGTACTGTGAGATGATACATTGCTACTGGTCAAGCCCCTAGGTTGGCAGCATTTTGTTCCTGCAGCCACAGGAGACAAAGCCAGTGGTGTCGTTCAAGGAGCTGGTGCCACCAGTGGAGTAGCATCCACCCAGTGCCTCAGATTTGCTGATTTCCAGAAGTGAGCTCAGAGCCTCTTGGGTGGAGAAGATGCTCCCATGATCAAAGCCAGAGCTGACCTCTTCAAGGTGCACCTGTGTAGGATTTGCCCTGCAGACAAGTGGACACAGCACGGGGCGTGAGAAGCCAGAGCCTGACCTCTGGATCAGGGCAAGACCACATGGACCCTCAGAGCTCTCGCACCTGCCATCTTCCAGGACCCATCGATCCCAGAGGCCTCAGGGTGGCACGGGGAGCTGCTGGGGATGTGTGGGGTCAGAGCACAGGAGAACACCCATCTGGGCTTCTTAGTCAGAAGAAACGCACCTGCTCTGTGGGTCCGTCTACCCCTCATGGTTTCAGCTTCAGAAACAGCTCAGGCAAGGCAGGAAACAGGAAATGAGAGTGGGGGAGGGTGACACAGAGGACAGTCACAGGGATGGAGAGGAGATGTCACGGACCCCAAAGGCCGGGTTCTTGAATTACAGGGTTGTAGAAACGAACACTGGACTCAAAAGAAAGAAGGCAGGTGGAGTCTATTAGCATAGCCCACATACAAGGCAGCCTCAGAAAGAGGGAAACCGGGCGCCCTGGGAAGGGGGTAGCATAGGCCTTATAAAGGCAGGCTTTGAACGACAGGTTTCAGAGTGACAATGATGGGTCTTTCCCGGTGCTTTCATGCCCATATGTCCCCAGGGAGGCACTCCTTTGCCGTTTAGCAGAGGTCAGTGTATCATCTCACAATCTGTTAGGCCAAAAGGTTTCCCTTGATGCCCTAGGACAGAGGCTTTCAGAAAAAAAGAATGTTAATAGTAAATTGTCACAGGTCAAGTTAACCTAAACCTTGTGCTGAATCAGGTTCTAGTCGGATCTGTAGCCGATCATGTGCCATTTAACGATATCTGTCCCCTACGTAATATGATTGTCCCCCTCTGGGAAATGTTTCCAAGAATGTGTTTTCAGGTTGGGTGCACGTCCCCAGAGGGAGGTTCATTCCACAATGGAGTTGCTCCTGTTCCATCCCTGCCTGCTTAGGGGAGAGAAATCGTCGGCCCGAATTCCACCGCTCTTGATGTCAGTGCTTCTCACTTACAATCTGTTTGCAGACTCGACTGTCTGCCTGTTCATTCATTCCTCGGACCCGTGAGGGCCCCCCAGGACTCCCCTGGGGACTTGGCAGTGGGCCAGGCTGACCCACACCCAGAAAGCCTTCAAGTCTGTTGTGGGTTGTGTCCCCCCTAAAAGATATGCTCAAGCCCTACCCCCCAGTACATGGGAAATAAGGTCACTGCAGATGTGATTCAGTCTTGATGAACTATGGGTGGACCCTGAATCCAATGGCTTCGGGTGGACCCTGAATCCAATGGCTGCTGTCCTCATGGAAGGACGTTTGGATACAGACGCCCAGAGAAAGCTGTGTGATGACAGAGGCAGAGACGGAATGGTAACAGCTACAGGCCGAGGGATGCCAGGGATAGCAGCCGCCACAGAGGGGCACAGCCCTGCTGGCACCTGGCTTTGGGCTTCTGGCCTCCAGAACCGCGAGAGAACACTTTCCTGTTGTTGGAAGCCACCCAGTTTGTGGTGCCTTGTCACAGCTGCCCTAGAAACCTAGCAGAGTGCAGTAAGAAAGATGGGCATTAAACGTGATTTCACAGCTAAATAAATATGGGATCCAGTAGGCCCTGGATGAACGCTGATACTGAAGGAGAGGGTGCAGGAGCTGGGTTCCTCGGGGAGCTCAGAGAGGCAAGGTGTGGCCCCACCTCGACCCACCACTTGTCCCTCCCAGCCACAGCCCAGGACAGCATGGCATCTGAGCGTGGGCATCGAGGCAGAGTGCTGGTGGGCACAGCCCATCCCTCCGGTTCCCTCCCGCAAGTCACTGACCCCCACAGCGGTCTGGCAGGAGGCCAAAGGGGTGGACTTTGATCTCAGCAGGAAGTATTTGGGTCAGATAATGAGGGCTGTTAAGCCTGGAATGCCTTATCGAGAACCCAGAGCCCTGTGAGGAGGAAAAGCTGGCATTGGATGAACCTGCTAGAAGCAGGTGGGGCTCCATCCACACCCCGTCCACCCACCTCCACACCTCCACCCCTGTGCCTGAGATTACAGCTTCAGAGCAAGCTGCCCTTCACGAGTGCGTGGCTTCAGCTGAGGGGTGCACAGGCGCTCAGCGCCGGGGAGCAGGGCACAGAGCCAGAGGAACCCACTGGCCACCCCAGAAGATGAGGAAAAATCTCCCGTTGGCCCTCGGGCCTCAGGGATGTGACTGCAGCCCCACATCACCACTCACCATTGTACAGCAGCCTGGAAGGCTCTTCGGCCATGGCTTCGTCTGCACACAGAGAACAGTGCGCCTCCCCAAGGTGGCCCTGGAGCCGCTGGCTCGGAGACCCTGGCACACGATCCGTACGGCTTTGAGTTTGGTGTCCTCAAAGATCAAGGGTGAGAGTGACCTTGAGACGACCTTGAGTGCTGGAAATGTGCCATGTCAACTGTAGTAGTCACTGTCCATGTGTGGGACCTGCTGGGCAGTCTGGGGACAGAGAGACAGGCAGTGAGGGCCTAGCCACACAGGGCCCAGGTGGGAGCCAGCCGGCGCTGTGCTCACTGGCAGTACAGGCAGTGGACACTTGGCCTGGCCCAGGTCAGGCCCTCCAGGAGGGCCCAGCAGCCAGGCAGGGTTGAGGCCAGCAGGCGACAGTGCAGCAGCCAGGACAGCATGGGCCAGGAACACACAGTCCACAGAGAACCAGGGTAGGGGGGCAGGTGGCCAGCCTCAGGGCAGGTGGCCGTGAGCGGCCAGCCTGGCCCCGGGCCCAGGAGTTCCTGACCCTAGAAGGGAAATGCTGAGGGCTGTGGTGGGACAGGGAGGGCCTTGAGCAGCCAGCCCACAGGGGGCAGCACTGAGGGCAGGAACTGGGCTCAGGCTCAGGCCTGGGGTCAGAGGCCAAGGTCAGGCGCCACACCTGGGCCCAGCCTGGGGCCTGAGTTCGGGAGGGACGCCAGGGCTGGACCAACAAGCAGACGAGCACTGGTCCAGCCAGCCCGGCCCCAGCGCTAACGCCTCCCGCACCTTCCTGCTCAGCTGTTCCTGTGTCCTCGGTATCCACGTGAGTGAAGCTTTCCTCTCCCCTGGCGGACGGTGGGCAGCAGGAGGAATCATGGCTAAGCTGCCTCCTCCTGGTGCCCAGCCCAGTGTCCGGCAGATAGTCGGTGCTCAGTAAGTGCTTGTGGACCAAATGTCCCTGGGTCAGCCCACAGGCCCCGTGGGGACCACCAAGACAGGTGTGCAGAGGGCGGTTGCCATGGCCCGCTCTGCCACGAGGCACCTTATTATCAGGTAAACCACACTTCCCAGAATAAGCATGACCGGTCTGGTGTTTGGACCCTCGGGAAAATGCTCCCTTCTGGTGCTGCAGGCACAGGCTGCTGGCGTCCCTTTGCCTGTGGAGGTCACAAACCCACAGCCTTTTCACCTGCTTCCTGGCAAGGGACCCGAGAGAGAGAGGAAGTCATTCCCAGAAAAGACACCAATGCCCCGTGGGGCACAGGGTCTTAGAAATATACTTAAATTCACTATTTTTATGTATATAAAAATCTTAAAGGGGTGGTGGTTCCCTCTAAATCAGACCACTTTACAAACACCGATAAAAGAAGGCTGACTCTCGCACCCAGGACAAAGAAAGGTGCAGAAGCCACCCTTCCCTCCCCTGTCACCACAACTGCCCGGTTCTCCAGGATGCAGGCGGCCGGCATGGGGGAGAGCCCTGTCCCCTGTCATGACAGGGGGGCGCTTTCAGAGAAGCAAAAAAGCCCATTGGAAAACCAAGCCTGGACACTTAAACCAGTAAGAATGCAGAAATCTCTGCAGGAAACCAGCCCTAAGGCAGACGACGACTTCCAGGGGCTACAAACAAGGAGGCCAAGGTCCCCCTGAAGGTCCAGTAGTGCAGTCCTGACACTGGCACTTCCTTCCAGATGAGTAACGTCTTTTCTATTTTCCAAAAGGCAGGAGGTTTGTGTTTGGAAATACATTGGAAGCGGTATTAGGAAAAACATACCCTTTTGGAAAACCTGAAAGTATGTGAAGAAAGGCCCCCAGTGCACCAGCCCTTTGCCAAGACTTTTCCCAGGAAGGGAGGCCCGGGTTCCACAATCCCAGCCCTGCAGAGTCGATGAATGTTCACCAAGCAGTGTTTCATGGTCTGGGACTTGTGTAAATAAGACAGACAGATGAGAACGCCCAGGTGGAAAGACCAGCTTGGAGTGGCTCACGGGCTGGCGGGGCCAGGGAGAGCATTCCTCCACCCCAGAAGGAAACGATCATGCAGCCTTTTCCAGCACGGCTTCCAGGGAGGCTGCTGAGTGAGTCAGGGGACATGGGATATACAACAACGGCCTCGTGTTTTGGGTAAAAAGAACAAGTGTCGTGGGAAGGAGGAGATGATAGCCAAGGAGAGCAGATGCAAAGAGGTTGAACGGTGTCCCCTGCAAATTCATGTCCACTCCAAGCCTCAGGATGTGACTCTTAGGAAATAATGTCATTGCATGTGTAATTAAGGGGAGGCTTGAGAATAAGATCACCCTGGATCAGGGTGGGCCCTGACACCCGTGGGACCGACCCTCTAAGAGACAGAAGACGACACCCAGAGAGGGCACCGATCAGACAGATGCATGTGTAAGCCAGGGAACGCCAGCAGGGCCGGCGGTCAGCGGCGGTCAGCAGGAGCTGGAAGCAGCAGGAAGGACCCCCCTGGAGCCTCCAGAGGGGTCAGAGCCCAGCTGGCATCTTGACGGCAGGCTCCTGTCCTCCAGACTCAGAGACAATAAATTTCTGTTGTTTTAAGCCACCAGCATGGCAATTTGTTGGGGCAGCCCCAGGACACTATTAAAAATGGAAAGGAAAGAAAGGACCACACAGACTCCAGCAGGATGCTGGCAGAGTCGGCTTGCTCTCAGTCTGCAGACATCTCAGCGTAGGCGCTTGGGTCGGTGCTGGCTCAGAGGCAAACCACAAGAAGGAAAGATTTCTGCAGACCCGTTTGCTCACAGAGATGATGCCTCTGGTTGCCGAGGCCGATACAAACCACTTAAGTGATTTGTTCTCACGATGTCCCAAACTCTTGAGAAAATTAGGTGAGGAAACCGTTAGGCAAGCCTCTCTGGGAGCAGAGTTTGGGGCAGGTGTTCTGAAATCATGCTCTGTTTCCAGGCTGGGATCGCCTCTCCTCTAACCTGTCTGTCCCTGGGCCTGTCCGTCAAACGGGAGGGACAAGCTCGTCAGCAGGACAGCCTGGCCTGGGGGACAGACCTCCCCGGTCATGCCACACCCAAACAGGCTTAAATCAGCAACACAGCCACGCAGGCCCTGCCTGTCCACCCGTCACCCGAGGGATTGGCCACACCCTCCCAGGACTTGAGGAGCTGAATCCCAGAGCTGCAGTTATTTCTGGTTCTTCTCTCAGTTCTTTTTTTTTTTTTTCACAATTTATTTTGGTATCATTAACCTACAATTACATGTGCAATATTATGGTTATTAAACTACCCCCTTCATCAGGTCCCCCCCACCAAGCCCATTACAGTCACTGTTCATCAGCGTAGTGAGATGCTATAGAGTCACTACTTGTCTTCTCTGAGTTGTACAGCCCTCCCCGTGCCCCCCCAACATTACATCTGCTAATTGTAAAGACCCTTTTTCCCCCTTGTCCCTCCCTTCCCATCCATCTTCCCCAGTCCCTTTCCCTTTGGTAACTATTAGTCCGATTTTGGGTTCTGTGAGTCTGCTGCTGTTTTGTTCCTTCAGTTTTTTTCTTTGTTCTTATACTCCACATATGAGTGAGATCATTTGATACTTGTCTTTTCTCCACCTGGCTTATTTCACTGAGCATAATACCCTCTAGCTCCATCCATGTTGTTGCAAATGGTAGGATTTGTTTTCTTCTTATGGCTGAATAATATTCCATTGTGTACATGTACCACATCTTTATCCATTCATCTACTGATGGGCACTTAGGTTGCTTCCATTTCTTGGCTATTGTAAATAGTGCTGCAATAAACATAGGGGTGCATCTGTCTTTCTGAAACTGGGCTGCTGCATTCTTAGGGTAAATTCCTAGGAGTGGGATTCCTGGGTCAAATGGTATTTCTATTTTGAGTTTTTTGAGGAACCTCCATATTGCTTTCCACTCCTCTCAGTTCTTATAAAACAGATGTAAAGTGGCCTTTTGGTCATCTGATTGACCGTCTTGGAAGAATGGAGGAGAGAAGGGAGGGAGGGAAAAATCCAGAGACGGTCATTTCCTCGAGGTCAGGCCCCCCCCCACTCTTTCCCTCCGTTCCCAACGGGGCCCCCACCCCCCACAGCCTGCGGTTAGCGCGTTAGTGAGTCCAGCTCTGGCTTTGGACTTGCACACGTGTCAAGGCCTTGTGTGTGGAGACCAGCAGAGAACGTGGGTACCCTGGGGCCACACCTGTGTAGGGAGGAACCAGAAAGAGACCCTTCCGCTGCCTGTGACTCGAGCCCCAGGAGGGGCAGGAGGGCCAAGGCCCCTTCCATGGCTGCATCTCCCTTCACCCTGCGTGGCCCCCACACAAAAAAACCAGAGTGGCAGGACTTCCTGCCCCAGTGGGTCCAGGTGGTTCCAGGTGGGTCCATGCCATGCCCTTGGACATCAAGACAGCTCTGGGACACCCGGGCAGGGCTGGAAGCAGGCACTGTGGCCTTATGTACCCTTCCTTGGGGTCCTCCCATTGTCCCAAGCTCTCTGCATATCCCTGTCTGCCCAGACTCACAACCCAACCTGTCCCCTCACCACACATTCTGCCCCCAGGGAGCCAGATCTGCCCGCAGCTGTGGCGGGAGGGGGTGGTGCACAGCAAGGCTGGACCCACCTCCTGCTGACCGTCACGCCGGCCCCCTCCGCCCTGGACACCGCTCCACCCTGCCGACACCAGCCAGCATTCGGAGCCTCCTGGTACACATCTGTACAGGCGGAGAAAATACTGATGGAATGCGGATGCGTTCAGGAGGGCTGGGTGAAGGCAGAGCAGGCCTGTATCCACATGAGGGAAGAGATCCCTGGAGGAGGCGGAAGGCAGGCATGATATGATGGCTGACGCCAAGTGTTCGAGGCCTGTCATGGGAGGAAGCATACTTTCATTTGGTAGAAATCCAAAGGTCAGAACGAGGGATGACGGCTGGAGGTCACCGCCAGGTGGGCTCTGGCTCAGTGCAGGGAGAGGCCGGCGCAGCGACGGCTGCCTGGAGCCTGCTGACACCGGCGGTGCTGAGCAGACGGCCGGCCCGCGTGAGGTTCCATGGGCCGCAGCGCCGGGAGGCCCCGAGCTACCCCGGGGCGGGCAGGCCCAGCTGGGGGCAGCAGGCATAGACTGAGCCACGGGGAGTTCGGCCACACGTGGGAAGGAGGCTTCGGGGAAGCAGAGTCACCCCAGCCCAGGTCACTAACGAGCCTCCGGAGACCAAACGTCTCCTCCCATGGCCTTGGCCTTGGGAAGGAGGCACGGGCGTGGGCTCAGGCCTGGCACCGGGAGAGGGGCTGCCGGGCGGCACGCTCCCTGCCCTCTGCAGTGGGGGGCCTCCGGGGGGCTCAGACGATGCCAGACCGTCCCCGAAGGCCCATCGGGTCTGGAAGCCCTAGGGGCCACGCTGCAGGCAGGACGGGCTCCCCCCGAGCCCGTGTCCCCCACACACGAGCCACGCGGCTCTTCCGCTCACCATGGTCAAGGGGGCCCTTGGGCACCCCTGCCTGATACGTCCCCAAGGACCCTTCCACTCTGCTCGGAGGTTTCCCGGGGGCCACCCTGACCCCAAGGGCCTCCACGCCCGAGGACGCGTCGGAAGAACCAGCGGAGGCCGCCTGGCTCCGCAGTCAGCTGGGGCTCAAGCCTTGGCTTGGCTGCCCAGCAGGTCCGCGGCCTGTGCCTCGGTTTCCCCTTATGTCAGATGAAGAAACAGCAGGCTTCTGCCTGAAGCACCACAGCTCTCCTGGGAGAAGTCGGCCGCTTAGTCACACGGAGGCGTGACCTGCTCCCAGATCCTCTCCTGGAAACACTGCGAGTGGCGACCAGCCCAGCCCCACGGCTCAGCAGGGAAGGCTGGTCATGGCAGCAGCAAAGAAAAGTTTTAGAGTCTACACACATTTTGGTGAACCGGCTCCTGGTCCACTGATTTGGATAAATGTTAACCGGCTTCAAAGACGTTGTCTTTGAAAGGCTACTGAAGTCGCCCCCAGAGTAGCCGACCTTTAGAAAGACAACCCAAATGCTGACAGGGACAGAAGCTCACAAATATGGCTGGTAAAAGGGTGAAACGGCGCAGCCACTTGGGGAAGGTCGGGAAGATTCTCATAAAACTGCACACGCACCTGCCGCAGACCCAGCGATTCCAGCCCCAGACGTTTCCCCGGGATGGACGGAAACATGGCCACGAAGAGACACGCCCCTGAGTGGGCACGGCCGCTGGGCTCCTAACAGCCAAGACCGCAAACAACCCATAGGTCATTCTTACAAGGGGGCACCGCTCAGTAATGAGGACATGAGCCGCCGACGAGTCACGGAAAACGGGTGCATCCCGCAAGCAGACGCCAGACGCACCCGCGCACCCGGTGAGCCCAGAACATTCCAGATGGCGGGACGGGCCCGCGCTGGGGGTGGGACAAGCATCCCAGGACATCCTGGAGTCCCGGTGGGGCCCTGCGCCTCCAGGGAGGGTTTTACACACGTCAAAACTCAACGGACATACGCTTAAAGTTTATGCATTTCCACATGTTTTAATTTTACCTGAAAAACAAAAGAACTGCGAACGGATGTGGAACTCGAGCCATGTTACGGCAAAGCATCCATGGCGAGACACGTGCCCCTCGGCAGGTGCCTTTGAAATGCAGCCAACAGGACGGCAGGGGTTAAAGGAGGGAGGACGGACGACAGACACGTGAGGAGGCTCCTGCCGTGAATGTCACCGTGGAACTAGGGAGTCCCCATCTCGGTCTCCGACTTTTTGGGCCTTTGAACCTCTTCATGTAAAATGCGCAGGATGAAGCGCCGGCTCCTGGAAGCCCGGGCACGGACAGCAGCTCGCAGAGGCGGCCTCCCCTCTGCGTGACCAACCGGCCCGAGGGGCGCCCACGGTCTCCATGCAGGCGCACCACCGCCGCCGCTTGGGCGTCCCGGCCCCGTGCGGCTCCTGAGGTGGCTGCCTGAGCTGGGAGGTTGTTGCCTGACGAAAACGAGGCTCCCAACTCAGATCATTTGATTCCAACTGCATCCTGACGGGAATCAGGTGGTTTTTACAGAAAAATAGACCCAAGGCAGCGTCACTCTGGAGCCTGCCGGTGTGAGCGGACAAGGGTCCAGAGCAGGACACGCCTGGAAGACCGGGGCTGGGAGGTGAGGCCGCCTCCACACGCCGGGCGCCACTCGGCACCTTGCCCGGCTCACCCGCGGGTGACAGATGCCTGTTTACACAGCACCGGGGCCTCTGACCCAGCTGCGCTGCACTGACCTCTGAGCCTGTGACCTCAGGGATGATGGCCCCTGAGGTGATGGCCCCTGAGGTGATGACCCCTGAGGTGATGGCCCCTGAGGTGACTCCTAAACAGCGGGCGTGGGCATCACCAGCTGGGTCACCTTGGACCACCTTCGCGCACACTGCACCTCACCTTCGTCTCCTGCCAATGAGGACGGGTATTCGGGAAAGTCCCCTTTGTCATCCCTCATAAAGCGCAGGTCTGGGGTGAGACCACCTCCGACACCCAGAGGTCTGAGGAGTGGCACAAGCCAGGCTCAGGTCCCCGTGGGCATGATGGCCTCGTCACCGTGACGCCTCCGGACATCTGGCTGTTAGGAACAAAGTGTGAAGAGCATTAAAAAGGTTTTGGGGATACAAGGCAGGCTAAACACAGATCCACACTTTGCCCCCGGTCCTTAGCGACCCCCCCCCGGGGAGGCCTCGGCCCAGGGTCACCTGCCCTGCCTCTTGTCGCCTCACACGCACCCCCGGCCCCAGAGGCGGGCCACCCACCCGAGGGCTCTGCGGTGCCCAGCGTCACCCTGGACAGGGAGCTGCGGTTCAGCTGTGGAGAGAGGCTGGTCCCGTGGAAGCCCGGCAAGGAGGGCTCGAGGGGGACGTCTTCATTCCTGCATTGCAGGGCAAAGTTTGCAGCTAAATTCTCGACCCAAGAGCGAGGCCAGAAATCTGCCTTTTAAAACCAGATTCAAGAATGAGAGTTCGCAGAGAAGACAAGCAGCGAATCTATAGCATCTCACTGCGCTGATGGGCGGTGACCGTGATGGGGGTGGGGGGACCTGACGAAGGGGGAGTTTAATCACCAGAATATTGCACATGTGACTGTAGATTAACGATACCAAAATAAGTTATTAAAAAAAAAAAAAAGAACGAGAGTCAGGCACTACCATCTGTACGGCAGATCCAGAAGGGCCAGGGGCGGGACACGCGCTTCACGGGCCTCAGACCTGGAACTGGTCCCGTGCCCCTGGGGCTGGCCGGGCACCTGCTTTGGGATTTTGTTTGCCGACTGACGGAAAGGATTGGTGGGTGCCAAGTCTAAATGAAAGCCGCATTTGTGCCATTCATTCTATTTATACGTTGTTAAAGAAAGTGCAAATAATACTTTTCCCCTACGTCATTATGGTCCACGGACCTACTTCATTTCCGGCCATTTCATTTCATTTTGTGGAACTGTCTCCCATCATTTTTATTTGCTCAGAGATATTGATGGTGAAAGCAGTACCTGAACAGCGTCAGATATTCACGCTATTAACCAGATCTACATGTTTTTAACTTTAAAAAGAGGGCATTGTATTTGACTATGGACGGTGGGTTACATACAAGAATGTAGCGATGTTAAGTCTCCTGATATTGATCCCTGTATTACAGTGATGTAAGAGAATGTCTTATGTATGAATGACACAATACATTGGCAGATATATGTATTTATGTGAAAATATGAATGCACAGAGATTGTTGTACATATATACACACATACATAGAGAGAGAGTGTTTCAGTCCATCCAGGCTGCTGTAACAGAACATTATAGACTGGCTTATAAACAATAGAAATTTGTTTCTCACAGTTCTGAAGGCTGGGAAGTCCAGATCCAGGGCCTGGCAGATCCAGCATGCGGTGTGAGCCCTCCTTCTGCTTCATAGACAGCTGTCGTCTCACCATGTGCTCACATGGCGTGAGGCAGCTCTGTGAGATCCTTTATGATAGATGTAGGGCACCAATTCCATGCACGACCCTCCTCCTCGTGACCTGATCACCTCCCAAGGCCACACGTCCCAAAGCCCTCGCACGGGACATTAGGTTTCAACATATGAATTTTGGAGGACACAAACAACCAAACCACAGAGAGATATACAGACAGATTATACTATATATATCATGTATATATACGAAGTGTTATGTAGGTAGACATTATACCAAAAATGGATATAAAAGAAAATACTTAGATTATAGTACATATATATAAGGAAAGACATGTAATCATAAGTGGAGATTTTACTACATATCTATGAAAAGACAGAGAGAAAAAGATTATTCCATACGTAAGATAAATACAGAGATAGATATTATGCTACATATACATGAAAAGATATACCTATAGGGAGTATGCCAAAGAGGAAGGATGTTAAGCAAATGGCGCAAAATGCTAACAATTGGTGAATCAGTTGAAAGGTATAGGAATTTCTTCATACTATTCTTGCAACTTTTTCTAAGGCTGAAATTATGTATCAGAATAAAAAGTGCATAAATGATGCTGATGGTAAAGCACTGCCTTCATCCCCTTACAGCTGACCCGGGAGAGCAGAAAGGTGGTCCCGTCCGCGCGGCCGCCCTGGGGACACCTCAAAGCCAGGGCAGCCGTCCACAGTTCTGCAGGAATGTCGGCCTCAATGGGCAGCTACAAGGCCACAGCGAAAACCAAGGCTTCCGGGGCTGCTCCTCCCTGTGCTCCACAGAAAACGGTCCCTTCCTTGGAGGCCTCAGTGAGAACATGGTGAGCAGGGACCATAAGGGCCGTGGACCTGGGGACCCCTGGAGCTCTCAGGCCTGGCCTTGCTCCCCAGTGCACCCCTCTACCTGAGCAGCACCCTCTGTGATGGGCACACCCTGTCCCCAAGTCAGCAAAATGCTCCTGGAGGCAGTGCCCTGGGCCATGCAGGCATCAGCTCAGCCCGAAGGATCTGGAGCAGAAAACCCCAGCCAGGCCAGCTGCCTGGATGGGAGCCTAGCACGGTTCAACCCGCAAAGCCATGGCGGATTCCTCTGGATTCCCTAGCTGGTGACCGCCAGGGCCCGCCGCAAGGCCCCATGATTTCTTCCCCTGTGATCCAGACCTTGAGCCCCAACTTCATGATCCTTCTCCCCACCAGGCATCCTCCAAGTCCCCTGCCTGGGAGGAGAACTCCAGCCAAAGGAAAACCCGTCAGGAAGCCCACTTCTAAACACAGGTGCCTGCTACCACCATCCCCCCACCCCCGGTCTGAGCCCACTCTGTGCACTGCTCAGGCCTGCTCCAGAGCACTGCCCCGTTTCTGCTCCATTCACTCCAGATGTGTACCACCAACCACGTCATAGACCCTGCAGTACAGTGGTGACAGTTCAAACCAGGACTCCTTGGGTCTCCGAGGAACAGGAGCGTGTGCCTGCTTCCCAGGGCTCAGCCCCGAGTCCGTCCAGACCCCACTCAGCTCCCTGAGCCATCCTTCACTCTTCCCGTTTGAGGTGTGCCTGCTGTCCTCCGCCCTCGGTGCACAGAGCTCTGAGCTCCCTCTGGGGCTTTCTCTTCTCCTGGGTCTCACAGTCTCCTACCCACGTATTCCCAGCTGCTGAGCTACTCAGCCTTTTGCTTCTTGCCAACAGGAATCACCATCCCTCCGCATCTGGGCCAGTCAGGTCAGGGCGGTTACGTCTGCATGCGGACCTGTCATGACTGCGCACAGGCTTTCCCAGCACCTGGTGGGAGGGCGGCTCCCCTGCCAAGGAAACAGTTTCAGGAGCCAAGTCTAGGAGTCTCCCAGAGTCAAAGGAGGCTCAGGGCCTGGCTACTCCAAGTGTGGTCCCTGCACTGAGGGTGCACCACCCGGAGCTGGTGAGGTCAGCTGACTCCAGGGCCGGCCCCAGACCAACGGAGCCAGGACCTCCGGGTGACCGATGGGCACAACAATGTTTGAGAAGCAGTGGGTTCAGGGCATGCTGGCTGTGGGGAAAGAGGGAACCAAGGTGAAACCGGGATGTCAGCCCAGGAGCCCTGAGGCGATCGGCAGAGGTCTGAATGCTGAGGCTCCCGGCACAGACCCCTCAGCCTCCGGCATCTGCCCCTGACATCTGACAAGCAGATACCAGGTGTTACAGAGGAGGTCGCTGGGATGCCCTCAAGAACACTGCCAGAGCAACCCAACCCTCCATCGTTACTACGGGAGAAAGAAAACAGTTAGATGTCTTCCCAAATCCCCCTGGACAGGCACCCCCGCTGTCTCCCCATGCACTTGTACGGCCCGCTCCCCTGGCCCTCACCTCCTCACAGCCCAGCTCTAAAAAGTAGGAGAAGCAGCGATGAAAGCAATAGTGCAGCCCGGTGGCAGATGGGCCACTAACTGGTCGGCCGCCTGGCTTGAGTCTGTCCTGGGCAGCAGCCAGTCGGTGACCTCACACCTGGCTTCCATCTGGGCTTTGTGGTAATGACCTAAAGCTGCAGGGAGGGATGCTCTCCAAGACAGGGCACATTGCTCAGGAAATAAGGCATGACGCTGACGACCTCAGAATCTTAGAAGACATCCCATTAGGCTGTAATAACGTTCCTAAGGTCTGGTATTCTATCCTGATGTTGCTTTCTGTACCTTCTAAACTCTAAGACGCATAGCAGGTATCTTGCCTATGGATAAAAAATGGTGAGAATTTCTCCCCCAATGTATAAAGCAATGTACTGCATAGTCACACTGGATTTAACACGAGTTCGTTCATTCCCCTGGCAGACGTGCAAACCAATGGCTCCCCAGCTGTTTGGACTAGAGATGCTTAAACCCAACTTCGGTTTCTCGGAATTCCTCCCCAGCACAGCCTTTGCTAAACCAAATATTTCTTTTTAACTGAGACAGGTTTTGAATAAATACTGCCATCACAGAGTCACACGATGCTTCAAATAAACACGGAATAGTCAGTTGCCAATTTCTAAATCCTGCCTTATTGTTTTAAAAACAAACTTGATAGACTATGATTCCCCTTAGCCTTCCTTGCCCTGGAATCTGCGGAAATGGCCAGGCTTTTCCCTTTGTCCTTTGTGACACAGAGACCCAGGAAGAGTCACAGAGGATGATCTTTGTCCTGAAATGATGCTGAGAACAAGGAAGAAGAGGTCCCTTCCTGAACCACCTGTGCTGCCTCCAGCGGGGCTTTGGACACCAAGCAGAGGCCAGTGCTCAGTTCTTGCGGGATGAGCAGAAAACTCCTAAGGTAGCACTCTCAGGCTTGCAGGGCAGCCGGCCTCTGTGTGGCTTGGGCAAAGGTGGCCTGGAGGGAGACTGCAGTGCTGAATGAGGAAAAGGGCCCCACACCTGGCTAGAGTCACCTGCCAGGTCCGTCCGGTGACCTGGATGACAGAGCCACCCCCAAATCCTTTGGGAAATGAGGGTGGGAATAGGGAATATTAGCTAAATATAATCCAGTTCCACATAGAAAGCAAACCCCTCCAATTCTACTTGATATTTTTTACTCATTTATGCATTGGGATCCTGCCGTGGACAGAACCCCATCTGATCCTCATGGAAACCAGTGGCTATAGGAGCCAGTCACTCAAATCTGTTGGAAGGAATTCTCCCCTTCTGCTTCCAAATCAGCTCTGGCTGCCTTGGGGTTCCATGTCACATGCTGAGCAGAACACTCCCTGCGTCCCTCTCCCCGGTCATACCTCTTTCTTGGAGGTGTTCCAGGAGGACGAATAGGGGCCATCTTCGCCAAGTCAGACAGAGTCAGAAATGTGGAATCACTGGAGGGCTGAGGCCATCAGGCTGGGGGTCTGCTTCCCGGAGTTCCACTTCTGTGGCAGGGGCCACAGCCACCTCCCTCTGCCCAGCCTCCCCCGAGGGACCCTCTGCACCCACAAACCCTGAAACAAGCAGGACAAAGACCTCGGGGGCCCTGGGAAGCATGGAGACCACTCGAAGTGGGGAGAAGAGGGCTCACATGGCTCGGTCCCCCTCTCCGGAGATGGTTCATGAGGACAAACAGCAGCCAATGGTTGAGGCAAAGGCTGGCTGAGATGTGTTTATATAAATTCCAGCCCTCATAACCAAGAGGAGCTCCTTAAAGCTGGAAAAATAAGAAAACAGCACTATTTTATGCAATGGGTTTTATAGGGGGCTTGCATATCTGAGCCTGAATGAAATGGCAGTGGGTTCTCAAAGCCACACGTGGCCCTTGTCAGCCATCTGACAAATGACGCCCTTGGTTCTGAGGGCCCGGATAAGACTCGCGGATGCAGCTGTGGGTCTGGCCTGCACGCTCACATTCCCGGCACGCACAGTGGTCTTAAGAAGAGCCACTGTCACCACAGAGCCAGCCCTTGAGCCTGGAAGTCCAATGGGTCTCAGCGTCATGGTTCCCTACCTGGGTGGCCACATTTCACATCCTGAGCATCCGCTTCCTCAAGGACACATAAGGATAACAGGTCGCCCCCAGTCATCGTCAGGATCAAGAGAAAACCACAGATGTGCAAAGACTTTGTGAAATGTAAGTGCTTCCAATCATTCATACCCCCATTCTCAGTGCTGCTGGAAATCCTAACGGGGGTGTAAAAGCAGGTGCCTTGGTGACAGCCCGTTGCCCCACATGCCCTTCCCACAGCCTCCAGCAGGAGGGCAAAGGTGACTTGGAGAGGTGCAGAGGGCCCTTCAGGGCAGGCCAGGCAGCCGGAGGTGGCTGTGGCCCCTGCTGCAGCAGGCACACGGCCTCCAGCACGTGCTAATCGTGACCCTGGTCTTCCGACTCCTGGGTCACAGCAAGTCAAGGGCACCCGAGGGGCCGGGTCTGTCCTGGAGTTGGGGGAGAGATGATAGTTCCCTACCAAAAGGATAAACATGCGCTGAGATTCCGCACCGCTTTTTAGAGCCTGTGTCCCCTGACCCCACCACCCCATGCAGCCCACCTGGGACTCCTCGTGGGGCGACTCCTGCCTTGTCGTCGGGCAACACAGATCAGCCACCCGAGGGGCCAGCAGAAGCCCGCCTTCCACCGCCAGGGCAGCCGGGTAAGCCAGCGCCAGCCATAACCACACCAGGCGAACTGCAATTAATCATGTAGGGGCAGCCACCTAAGCTCAGCTCTGCTCTAGGCTGCAATTCCATCACAGCCAGGGGCATTAGAAGGAAGGCTGACCAAGGATGGGGCCTCTGGCCAACCTCTGGGTTGGGTCACAGCAAAGCATCACACCACTGCTGTCTTAACAAACTCTAAGGCCTGTCACATGCAGATTTCCGGCCTCACACCCAAGAGGACAGGATGCTAGCAGGCAGCTGCTTTCCGACATCTGCAGACTCCAGCACATTTTTATCCATTTCAGATCTCACCCTACAGGAGAGCCCAGCTGGGTATAATGGAGGGAAGACTGTTCACAGCAGGAGGATCAGAGCTGACTTCCAGGGCAGGACCAGCAGACCCCTGGGGTGGGATCTGAGTGTGCTGGGACCATCACCCCAACCCAAACACGTCCCTGCTGAACTGATCCCCTCACACGTCCTCAGACTAGGATGGCCATAGCTGGCTATGCATCGATTTCATGGGGCAAATTAATTCAGAAGTGAGTTTTTAAATGTCAGAAGAACCTAGCTGCAGACATTCATTACAGCACACCTCAGAGATGCTGGGGTTCAGTTCCAGGCAAGCACAATAAAGTAAATATCCCCATAAAGTGAGTCAGATGGACTTCCTGGCTTCCCAGTGCACATAAAAGTTATATTTACACTATACTGAGGTCTATTAAGTGTGCAATAGTATTATGTCTGAACGTACCTTAATTTAAAAATACTTTATTTCTAAAAAATGCTAACCACCACCCGAGCTTTGAGCGAGTCACACCCGTCTTGCTGGGGAGGGCCCTGCCTCCGTGTGGGTGGCTGCTGACCGAGCAGGGTGGGGTGGCTGGCTGGCTGTGGCTGTTTCCTAAAATAAGACAACACTGAAGTTTGCCGCATTGATTGACTCCTCCTTTCACGGACGCTCTCTGTAGCGTGTGATGCTGTCTGAGAGCATGTGACCCACAGTGGAACTTTCAGAACTGGGTCAGTCCTCAGACCCTGCCGCTGCTTCAGCAGCTCAGCTGATGTCACATCCCATGTCTCACGGCGCCCTCACCAAGAGCAGGTTCCATCTCAGTCCTCACGGCGCCCTCACCAGCAGGTTCCATCTCAGGAAAGCCGGTTCCCTGCTCCTCTGCAGGAGCAGCTCCTCACCCAGCAGGTCTGACCGTGAGGTGCAGCAGTGCAGGCCCATCCTCAGGCTCCACTTCCAGCTCTGGTTCCCTTGCCGTTCCCACCACACCTGCAGCCGCTTCCTCCCCAGAGGCCTTGAACCCCTCCGAGTCATGCACGAGGACTGGAATCAACTTCCTCCAAACGCCTGTTCGTGTTGACATTCTGACCTCTTCCCATGAATCACGAATGTTCTCAATGGCATCTTTCCAGAAGGTTCTGTTTACTCTGCCCAGATCCACGGGAGGAATCACTACCTCTGCAGCTAGAGCCTTACGACATGTATTTCCTAAATAATAAGCCCTGAAAGTCGAAATGACCCCTTGATCCTGGGCTGCAGAAAGGAGACTGAGTTAGCAGGCATGAAAACAACATGAATCTCGTTGTCCAACCCGTCAGAGCTCGTGGGTGACCAGGTGCACTGGCAACGAGCAGTCGTATTTCGAAAGGAATCTTTTTTCTGAGCAGCAGGTCTCAACAGTGGGTTGAAAATACTCAGTAAGCCATGCTGTAAACAGACGTGCTGTCACCCAGGCCCTGCTGTCCCATTTACAGGGCACAGGCAGAGTAGATGAGCATCATTCTCAAGGGCCAGAGGACTGTCAGAATGGCAAACGGGCAATGGCTTCAAGTGGAAGTCTGCAGCCGCATCAGCCCCTAACAGGAGAGCCGGCCTGTCCCGGGAAACTGTGAGGCCAGGCCCTGCCTCCTCCTCTCCGGCTGTTACAGTCCCAGACGGCGTCTTCTTCCAACAGGGGCTGTGTCGTCTACACTAAAATCTGCCATTTAGTTCAGCCGCCTGCACGAATGACCTGAGCTGGGTCTCCTGCGTGACTTCAGCCCAGCCGCCTGCACGAATGACCTGCACGAATGACCTGTGTGACTTGCTGCAGCTTCTCCGTCAGCACTGCTCCTCCACCTGCACTTTTATACCACGGAGACGGCTTCTTTCCTTAACCCTTATGAACCAACCTGAGCCGGCTTCCAGCTTTTCTCCCACACCTCGCCTCTCTCAGCCTCACGGGCTTGAAGAGAGTCGGGGCCTTGCTCTGATGAGGCTCTGGCTGGAGGGCTGTTGTGGCTGGTTTGCTCTCCTACCCAGGCCACACTTTCCCCATATCAGCAGTGAGGCTGTTTCACTTTCTTATAATTTGTGTTCACTGGAGGAGCACTTCTATTTCCTCCAAGAACTTTTCCTTTGCTTCACAACTTGGCTGACTATTTGGGGCAAGAGGCCTAGCTTTCAGCTGATCTCTGCTTTCGACATGGCTTCTCACCAAGCTTAGTCATTTCTAGCTTTTAATTTAAAGTGAGAGACATGTGACTCTTTTCCCTTGAACACTTAGAGGCTTTTGTAGGGTTATTAAATAGCCTAAATGTCAATACTGCTGTTTTAGGGAATACTGCCCAAAGAGAGGGAAGAGACGGGGGCGCAGCAGGTCAGTGGAGCATCAGAACAGACAACATTTATGGATGAAGTTTGCCATCTTGTATGGGCATGGTTCTTGATGCCTCAGAACATTATAATAGTAACATTATCACTGATCACAGACCATAATCATCATGACAAAGCTTGAAATACTGAGAGAATTACCAAAATGTGACACAGAGACATGAAGTGAGCAAACACTGTTGGAAAAATGGTGCTGAGAGCCTTGCTCCATGCAGGGGGGCTACAGACCCTCAATTTGTAAAACATGCAATATCTGTGAAGTGCAGTAAAACAAGGTCTGCCTGTATTATCTGAAGATCACAATGAATAAGTTGGGCCCTTTATGATAGAATGAAATGTATCACAGAGCATTATTGCTAGGATGATATTTTCTCATTCTAAAGAATCATGTGCCCATATTAATGTTCCGGTAAATGGACATAATTGACCACAGTAATCCAGGGGGACTTTCATTAACACCTGAGTTTTGCTATTTTCATCACAGATCAAGGATCTGCGTGCAAACAGCTGGTTTGGGTGGCAGTCCAGGAAGCACAGGGGAGGGAGAACAGGGACTTTCATCAGAGGGTCCATTCCTCTGGGCTCTGCTGGGGGATGAGGGAGAATACACCATGGAACCACACCAACGAGGCGAGAGGGAACCAAGGGGCTTCTCTACCCACCCCTTCCAACAACTGGTCAGTCCCAGGGCCTCACCTTGCTGTCCTTCAGCCCATCTTCGAGCAGGACAGGCTCACAGCCAAGGCCAGAGAACGTCCCCATCCTCAGCAGACAGGTGCAGGCAGAACACCAGTGGGTGCCCCAGAGTTCCCCTGAGCCACCAGGGCCTCCCAGGGGACACAGCTGGGTGCTGACAGCCTCCAGCATGCAGAGCAGCCTGGGCTCTGTCCTCTGAAACTGCACAGCCTTCATCTGCGTGGGTTTAGAGAACTTTGGTGCTGCCAAGCGGTCCCATCAGAGCTGCCAGGAAAGGCTCACCTCCCAGGTGCACTCCTCGCCCCCTGCCCCCTCACCCACCTCCAGTGGCATGTGCATGTCACGAATCCTCTTCTGACCAGGCCCCATCTGGCCCAAGCTACTACCTTCCCTCCCTCTGGACTTGAACGTTCACCAACCCCACGGTCCACATGGCACATGGCTGCTTCCTGCGCCAAATGCTCTGTCCTCCAGTCTGGCGTCTGGGTGCTCCTTAAGTCCCCAAGTGAATACATGGAGGAGTGGATGAATGCTGTTCCTTTCACACATACTTGGAATCCACCACCTGCCCCCCACCGACACATACACACACTCCATTGCCACTCAACTGCCAACACTTAGCCTACATGTCACTTACTCACAGATGCCAGGGGAGGCCCAGGTATAACAGGTGTAACTTCCTCCTCACACCCCTAATCACAGCGGAATTAAGGACCTGTAGGGTTTCCCACTTGGTCATCATCTGTTTTCTCCATGAGACTGTAAATTCCCTGAAGGTCAGAACGGCCAGACTCCCCCACCCCTAGTACCAAGCATGTGGTCAACAAAATATCCAGCAAGTGGTACAAGATTCAGCCAAAATGGGCCTGAGGAGACAGAGGCCACTGACCCTGAGCCAGGAGGCCTTCGTCCGGCTCTTAGTTGACATGGGGTGTTCAAATGACCTGAGAACTCAGAGCAGCTGTCCAGTGGGAAACAACTCAGACGTGTCTGCTTGGGAGCAAGAAGGACAGGAGTCTGAGGCGTGGCCGCAGGAGCTCCAAGGCAGCCGGGCACAGGGACTTGTCTCCTGCCTCGTCTCCACGGGCCAGGGAGGGAGGCTTCGCCAAGACTCAGCTTAGGCCACAGACGGCAAAGCTGTGCCTTAGCTAAGGAAACGGCAGCCCCCTTATCCAGCTGGTGAGTGCGCTCCAAGCGGACTGAAGCTTGCAGAGGGAGGGGCCCTCCCGGAAGCCAGAGCCTCAGGGAACAGCAGAGCCACCTGAAGCCACCAGAGGCGGCCCCAGCTGCCCAGGAAATCTGCAGAGCCAGGTGGGCCCCAGAGGCTGGAGCCTTGCTGCCCTAGGGAAGCACGGGGGCACCCAGAATCTCAGGAGGGGGCCAGGAGGGCCACGCTCAGGACAGGGATTGGCAAGTGTGAGAATACCATCGGAAGAGGTGGGGAGGCCGACCCAGTTCAAGCTGCCCTGAGGTCAAGCCTGGGTCACCTGGCCCCCATGGCAACCTGCCCAGCGGTGGGCAACACTGACCCCCCTCTGCAAGAACTGGGAACCCCCGTGGATAAGCTTTCATAGTCAGGGAAGCCACTGTGGAAAAGCATACCTGAGCCCGGCCTCCCCGGAGAGGGCAGCACCCACCAGACCTGGTCACTCAGGGCCTGTCGCTCAAACTTGTCATGGCCCTGCCCTGGCCGATAGCAACGCCCTGGTGTCCATTCCTGCTGTAACCATCACCACCAACGTAGTGGGTTAAAACACCTTATTTATTGAGATGTGTTACTTTAAAGTTCTGGAGGTCAGAAGTTTAAAACCAAGGTGTTCGTGGACTGCATTCCTTCCAGAAGCTGTAGGAGGGAGTGCGCTTCCTCGTCTTCTCCAGCATCTGTGTGTGGTCCACCCGCACACCGTGGCTTGTGGCCCCTCTCCACTCCCAGCCAGCCACACAGCATCCTCTCCTCTCTGATCTCTGCCTCACTCACCACGTCTCCCTGACCTCTTGCCTCCTCCTTTCCCTTGTAAGGACCCCTGTGATCGCATCTAGGTCCCACCGGGTAATCCAGGAACACCTTCCCCTCTGAAGATTAACTTAATCGCTTCATACAAAGGCCCTTTGGCCATGTAAGGGAATATCTTCATGGGTGCTGGAGGACTGGAACCCAGGCCTCTTTTGGGGGCCCATCATTCTGTCTGCCACAGCCCCTAAGAATGAAAAGCGATCATGTCCTTGTTCTCAAGACAGCAGAATAGAGAAAGCAGCGGGGAGCTGCACCCCGCTCCAACCCTGCGGAGCTGAGAGGAGGTGTGGCAGGTGAACCCAAGGGGAGACGCGTCATCACAGCCAGAGCAGAGCCTCCTGGAGGGGAGGCCAGAGCAAAGGGGAAGGAAAGGGCGGCAGGTGGAAGTGTGCAGAGCTGAGAGACGGCTCACAGTTTAGCCAGCAAGTAGCCTAGGTTTTCCACCTTGGGTATAGGCAGGATTTTGGAGACACATTCTGAAAGGTCACCTCCACCTCCTGGGCTATCACCCCCCAAATGTCACTGTGAAAGGAGTAGTGTCCCATCTGATGAGGACTTTAGAATTTAGAGCCATCACGTCTGTTTCCATTCTCTAAGATCCAGAATATGTGGCTCCCAGTGGAAAGAATGAGATTCAGGCCAAGGACTGCAGGATTGACAGGTTTAACCTGTTGGCGTGTGGATTCATTTTCCTAACTGAGAAGTTGCCTCTGTTGTATGCGTGTCACTCAGCTACTCAACTCGCAACAGTACCTGGTGGTAACTGCTCGCAGACCTTCGATCTGCCTCCAGGGATCCGGGCCTCTTTTTCCACCATTTCCACCCGGAAGAGCTGTTGCAATAGGACATCATGGCCAACTCTCTCAAGATTAAATGACAGCACAAGAATTTAGCTGGTAGGGCCAATGTGTTCTAAAACAGACCAGAGGGAGGGAGGGCAGGGCGCGTGGCAGGTCCCAGAAGCCAGAGGGCTCCGACGTCAGCCTTGATGACACCTACACAGGCCACCCGAGCCGTCCCACTTCTGTTTGTTTCTTATTTCTTTTTGTTGTAACAGCTTCTCAGGACTGTAACT
This sequence comes from Phataginus tricuspis, assembly GCA_029783875.1. NCBI lineage: Eukaryota > Metazoa > Chordata > Mammalia > Pholidota > Manidae > Phataginus > Phataginus tricuspis. Next base: position 100,540,911 of record JAQQAC010008350.1, on the reverse strand, counting down.
CACATGCCATCTAATTCACCCATTTAAGGTGTAAAATCCAATCATTTTTAGTATTTTGCAACCATCACCACAGTCATTTTTAGAACATTTTCACACACACACACACACACACCCCAGAAAGAAACCCTTTAGCTCGATAACTAAACCCCTCCTCCCAGCTGGCCCCTCACCCTCAGCTCTGGGCAGCCATGAAGCTATTTTCTGTCTCTGTCTGGATACTTCTCCTAACTGGCATCTCACAATAGGTGGCCTTTCATGTCTGGCCTGTTTGTCCACACTGTTGTAGGTACCAGCATTTCGTTCCTTTCTGCGGCTGAATATTATACCCAGATGTGCATCGGATTTGTTTCCCACTCACCTGTTGACGGGCACATGGGCTGTCTCCGCCTCTCCACTGCCGAACCAAGGGCTGCAGCCCCACTTCTGGAGTCAGCTTTCCCACAAAAGCACAGTGTTTGGCTGCAGGGAAAGCCCCTTTGCCCCACCCAGAACCTCTCTGGGGTGGTGCCGTTGTGCCCTCCTCCTCTGTCTCCCTAGGCAGTTGCTACAGGGAGCACCCCCAGTTCCCTGTGAAGCGGCCCAATCCTTTCATCTCTTGGAAATCATGAAAGCACCACCCTCTTAGTGAAATTTTGAAGATGTGCGGGGTCCACCCTGCTGCCTATAGCCTGGGCATCAGCCCAGTCCCGTGGGAAGCTCTCAGCAGGTCTACCCTTCCTAGGGGCCTACACACGAACTCTGTCTTGCTGGCCCTGAGGACCATGGGGTGAGTCCACCCAGCCTGCCTCACTGCCTCCACCAACCCAGGGCCCTGCAGGAGGCTCAAGGGCAGCACAGAGGCTGCATGGGCCTCTAGAGTGACTGTTGAACTTAAACATGATGGTTAGACTGTCCTTGCATCATGCCATGGAAATGGGCCACTCACGAGTGCTAGCATCATGGATATACACTCAGGAATCTATAAACTCAAGAATCAGTTTGCATAACCCCTCATCAAAACGTCACCGTTTACGTTTCTTGGTGTGATGCCCACAGCTATGAACTTCCTGAAGCAAACCTTTCCCAGCAGAGCAATGTACAATGCTCACTTGAACCAAATCCCAGTGAAACCAAGGTTTGTGCAAATTACAAACTATGACACACATGTGCACACATGCAGGCACATGACATGGACTTGTCAATCTGGGTCCTCAAGGGTCTGATCGGTTTATGAAAAAGGGACAGTGGGCGGCAGGTTCTGAGCACCATTCAGTGAACTGACCCTCCAGGTCATGGCCACATGGGACATCCTGGCCCTGCAGATGGAACCATGTGGAGAGAGAACCAAAGTCACATTAGCAGAGGTTTGGAATTCGGGGGGACACTCCAGAAGGAAACTGAAAAAAACAGGGCTATCCAAACGAGCCAGTCGCCACACCGGGCAGAAGCGTAAGCTGGGGGAGGCCCCAGAGGAAGCAGGGCCCACGTTCAGGGAGTGAGAGGCACTCACCAGGGGGGAGAGGTGCAGGAAGGGGAACGCTGAGGACCACGGAGCATCTCCCCTGGGTGAGCGGGGACGGCAGCGAAGTAAGCGGGCAAGGGCGGCCTTCATCAGCAGGGACCTGGAGGCAGAAAGCAGGCAGGACCCTCGGAAGAGAAACAGCATTAGGAGCCTGGGGAAAGACCGAAGATGACGGCAGGAGGGAGCCTGGGGAGCTTCCCCCTCCGGCGCACCCGCTCCCCAGCAGCGGCAAGGCAGCCCTGGGCTCAGGCCCATCAGCGAGGCTCTGCGTGCCCACGGCCGCTCGAGTCTGGTCTCCATGGTAAGGGTGTGAGTGGTCCCCGTCTTCCCGGGCTACTGGTGAGGAGCCCAAGCGCACAGCAGGGACTCGCTTGAGGCTGCTGGTGGTGAAGGCCCCAGATCGGTCCAGGTCTCCTGGCCACAAGACCCCGGCCACCTGCCCCCGGCCGTGCCCTGTACTGCCGACCGGCAAGGGCCTGCAGCCCTGCGGCTGCCGGGAGCCTCAGAGCACAGTGAAGGCTGGTGTAGTTTGTGGCTGGGCAGGTCTGGGGAAAACTCCCCTGCCAAGATGGGGCTGAGAACTCCTGCTGGGGTCCCCTCCCCGAGGACAGGGAGGTTCTGGGCACCATCCTTGTTCTAGAGAAAGCTCAGCAGGCCCATGACCAGCTATGCATAACATTTTTTAAATATTTAAACTCTGAACACCAGTAACAATTGGTCACTCGTGGGACTATGGTTTCAAATGAGCTTTGACCCGAAGGCCCAGGTGGCACACCGGAATCAGGGTAAGGTCAGCACACAGGAACGAGAAAAGCCAGGGGAGGGGGATCCAGCCAGGTGCTCTGCTGGAGATGGAAGGCAGGCTCAGAGCCCTCCCGTGGAGGCACAGCACGGGCCTATCAGGCGCTGCCAGTCCTAGAATGGCCGAGAGCCAGAGTTCTCGCCACAGCAGCGCAGGGCGAGCGGTGGGGTCTGATTTGTGGTGGCCTAGATGAGAGGCCAGAGATGGAGCCGGCCCCTTGCAAACCCCCACCTCTATGCCGAGCCGCAACCGGGTCAGTAGCCTCCACAGGAAAGCCCGAGGCCGGGACCGCCTCCCAGGACCTTACCTCTTAAAGCATCATCCACCCCTCTACCCACACCCTGACCCCCACCCCATGGGCCTGTGGCCGACCAGAGCAGCCTCTGGAAACCCCTGGATTAGTCCTTGCAGCATCTGTAAGAATTTTAACCCCTAAGAGAGGGGGAGGGAGAGTGTCTTTTGGTATGAGAAGTCCAGGTGTGTCTACTCAGGCTGCTATTTTGAATTAGGTCATCCTGTTCACCCACAAACACCTCAGTCAATCAATAACAGGTGACTGAGTGCCAACTGGGCTCACTGCTCTGGCCCCGCCCCCGTGGCCAGGAAGCACTCCTATTGTAACGGGGCCAGATTTCCCATTTGTACCCGCACTTAGCCTCTGCACCATGGCCACAGGGAACCGCACTGCTGACCCTCCAGGACACTTCTGGGGTCGGTTTGACCTCTCACCCACATCCTCTGACCAGGCTTGCATCTGTCTGGGGACAGGAGTCAGCACTGAAGGCCCTGGACCTTGGGCCCCTGTCTAGGTGAGCCCATTCTCACCCTTCCACCACCCCATTTATTTTTCCGATCTGCCAAGCTCCAGCGGACTTCCCAAATCACTCATCTACAGAGAGAACATATGGAAATGCGAACGTGGATAAAGATGGAGCAAAAGCCAAGAACAGGAAACACAAAGGAAAGGAAAAGATGTCCACTGTGCTCCCTCAGCAGCTCGCCCTGCCGCTCTGACGGCACACCTGCGCTTCCTAAGGGATTCCTCTGAGTGGCGAATGGCAGAGCTTCAGAGCTGCTGACAGAGGAGTTTATTCAGGGCTTTCTTTTCCATCAGGGCCCAGAGACAGTGAAGTCGTAAATGTGGGAACAAGAAGGGCACCCCATTTATCTGAGTTCTCAGATCCCACAGGGCTAGCAGAAAAGGAGGTGTTCTGCTCACCAAGTGTCTGCTCATGTACTTTTTTTAACCTCTTTATACTAAAATGCACTTTTTTAAACCTCTTTGTACTAAAATGTCTTCATTTGATCTTGATCCATGGAAAATGTTAGGATTAGATTCAGCTGAATACAGCAAAAATCCGACTACAGTGGTTTAAACACAGAAAGATTTCATTCTCACACATCAAAGAAGTCTGAAAGCAAGCATTTCCAGGCAGACACGGCAACTTCATGAAGTCATCGGACCCCAGGCTTCTTCTATTTTTCTCTTCTGCTACATGTGGCTTCTTTTCTTAGAGTCAACTCATGGAACAAGATGGCTGCTGCAGCTCCAGCCGTGACATCCACATTCCAGGCAACAGAAAGAAGCAGCAGGGGGATGGGAGAGAGACAGCCCCTCCCTTTAAAGGAGACTTCCCAGAATTCCTACAATGTATTTTCATGGACATCTCTTTGGCAAAATACCACATGAGGGCCAGGAAGGCCCAGAGGCTGGAAAAGACAGTTCCTGAGATGGGCAATCTCCACCCCAAATAAAATTGGGCTTCTACTACTCAGAAGGAAGGGGAGGGTGGGGATTTGGGGTGTGCACCAGCAATCTCTCACAAGTACTTACTATCCTAATGAGAAAAAAGTTGTCATGATGTCATAGCATTTCCCCTCCTCTGTCTCCAAAGTGAACATGAAGAGTCAGTGCTGCAGCTGCCGGCGAGAGCAGTTTCCGAGGTGTGTGAGGCGGCTGATGAAGGCAAGTGCAGTGGGGGGAGCACTTGTGTGTTTGTGGTGCAGTTTCTGCACCCTCAGCCCCATCTGCTAACCTGTCAGTAGTGACCAGATATTTACCAGCACTTACTTTGTGCATGCAACCCTGAGCTTGAAGCTGGCAGCATTTGTAGGACTTGTAATTGAAGTCAAATGCTGCTTCCGACTGCTTTGCCACCTCCCCCCACCCCTGATTGACGTGTCCTCACGTCCTTTAGGACATCAGTCAGATTGGATTAAGTCCCACCCTAATGACCTCATTCTAATTCAATCACCCGCTTAAAGACCATATCTCCAAATAAATTGCCATTCTGAGGTGCTGGGGGTAAAGGTTTCAACACAGAAATTGGGAGGGGGAATGTAATCCAAAGCCTGACTGCTGTCACCATTCTCAACGTATGACCATGCTAATAACTTACTACATATGCTTCAGTATTTCTGAAAATCATTTCCTCTAATCCTCTTTATTTCACCAGAGCACAGGTACATTCATATCTGCATCAAATGACTGGTTCCCAGAAGTTGTAATAAATGGAGCTTCAGTGCCTCAAAGGATGAGGGCATTCCACTACCAGGCTTTGGGTGTTTCTGGAAAAACAAATGGCGTAATTTCAGGGCATCTGTCATTTTCCTGGCTGAGCGTTTTCCTAGGTGAGCATGGAGCCCCCATTGTGGACCATCCATCCTAAAACAAGTTCACCGCCGATCTTGCGCTTCCTCTTAAGCCTTCCAATCTGCACAGGAGAGCTGCTCCGTCTGCTCCATCTTCTTAACTTCCTTACAGAAAGCCAGCCAGTAGGCGGACCTCCAAATCCACGGAATGCTGACATGGCTCACCTGGCAGGCCCTGGAGACCTGAAGTCAAAGGCTGGCATCATAGAATCATGCTAGCATTCCACGCATGGCAAATATTGGGAAGGAAATGGACAGAAGCCACATTGTAGGGTAAAGGAGAATGTTCCACACTCCACAACTTTGGGGCCAGGTGGCACCAAGACCAGTGTCGGCCAAGACATCCAGAGCTGGGGAAAGACCAGGTCAGCCCACTCCTGGAGGCCTGGCATGGTGGCCTCTTACCTCCAAGCTCACCTTCCCCAGAAGAAGGCCTTGCCTAACCTGTCACTGTCTCATCACAGGACAGAAGCTTGAGGACAGGCAGCGGGCTCTTTCCAGCCTTTCCTACCCTTGGAGCAAAGAGCCCTGGAGTCAGAGGTGTGAGTTGTGACTCTGTGGCTTCCCCGCTTGGGTGCATGCAACTCCCCATCTGAAATGTGAACTGAAAGGCCTCCAAGTTCCTCTTCACCTCCAAAGTCCTGCGACTTTCTTGGGAACCAGGGGGAACTGATTTACTGACCAGCCTTGTGGGGTGCAACTGTGCCCTTCTAATCCAGGAGGCCTATGGCTGCCTGTGCCAGCCCGGCCCACAGGGAAGGCTGGTCGCACGCTCTGGTCCTGGTTTAGCCAAAGACAGCTCTGTGCTCACACCTTCCTCAGCCTCTGCAAACCGTCACGCAGTAAAGCGAGCTGTGATGGAGTACCAGGGAGAGTGTGCCCTTCTTCCTCGTCTCAAAATATGTGTACACTTATGTATGCTTTTTAATGTCTCAGTTCTGGAGAGACTAAGAAATGCATGTGTCCTGTACTCTCCGGCTGATTAAAGAACAGCTTGACCCAAGAAATGGAAATTTTAAGGCGCTTACCGGGCCTGGAAAGAAATGCAGAAGCCAATTTGAGTGCAGAATAAAAATACCATCTGGGTTTTGGTGACAATGAGTAACACTGCTGGCTCTTCTAAGAGCAATTATATGAAAAAGGATTTTTTTGAAAGCCTCCACTGCTAAAATGGTAAAGATGTTTAACGATGAATAGACACAAAAATGATCCCAGCAGCCATCTGTGTGCACCCCGGGACACAGGATGTCCATCAGGCCTGGAAGTAGGGCTTGAGTATACAGTAGGTGACCAAGGCCATCTTCAACCTGGAGAAGTGCAGAAGATCTCATCTCATCTGTGTGTCCAGAGTTTATGGTCGCCTCACATACCCAGTAAGGGGGGGCAGGCAGAGGAAGGCCATGGCCCACATGCTGTGGGCATGTACTCAAAACACTTGAACTCTTAACTCAAACCATCATGGGCAATGGGGTGCCTGTGTCTCTTGGGCCCCATGTCTTAGGCTTCACGGAAGACTCCTTTCTCTCCTTAAACCAGCCCGACTAGAATTCGCTCCCCATGAGACAGGGACCATGGGTGTAGTCAAAGTAGAGTGAGGGCCTCCGGAAAAAGCAGGGTGGGATATTTACAGTCAGCAATATAACAGTGGGCAAAGAAGTCCCTTTTGAAACTCTGTGCAAAGTCAAGGTCACACTAATCCTCTAAGAACAAGATACCAGATTAAGAATATAGACATCTTCAGTAAGGTCAGTTAAAAGTCAAAAGGCCAGGAGCAACTTGGCCTAGAATGATTCAGTGGTTTTACAAATAGGGAAAGGTATCACAGCATAATCCGTGACTTTACTGTAAACAACCCTAGCAAGCAGAGAACAACCCAGCCCTCCTTGAGGGCAGGGCAAGTGGTACAAGTCCACACCCCTAAGCCTTTTTTTTCATGTTCTCGGAAAAACCCCAATCTGCCTACAAAATCCCCTAGACAACACAGCACACCGGACTCTCTTGTCCCCTCCTGGCGTGAGCCGGGAGCTCTGTCCTATCACTTTATTTCTAAATAAAAGCCTGTACCTTGCTCTCCTACCTTGCCTGTTTGCTAAGCTCATTCTTCGGCTTCGTGAACAAGAACCCCGGCATCACCCACACGGTGTCTTGGCCTGGGTCCTCAGGCCATCCACCTCTGCCAGTTCTGCAGTCTCAGCCTCCCATATCCAGCCTAGGCCAGCTATGCAGGGACAAAGGTTTCTCTTTTCAAAGCTAAAGCCACATCCCCTGCGGAGGCCACCATCCGCTGGGCTGCCCATTGTTAATACTGGAGACTGGAGGTTGGACAGAGCATCGAGGTCTCTGCCTCACGTATGCAGGAAGCCGAGGACCTTTCTGCATGTATGGCTATAAACAGTAACAGCCCACGGTAACTGGGCCCTTATGTGTGCCAAGCTCAGGCCTAAGTGCTTTTTCTGTTTTTTCACTTAAAAATAATCACCCAACAGACTCTTTCCCACATGTAAAAGCCACAAATCCTTGACCTTCACATACTGCCTAGACACCCAGCCTGCTCTCAATGCCCCAGCCCCACCCACACACACATTCCTGTGAAGCAGTGTAATCAGGCTGTCACCTCTACGGCTTCCCCAAAACAAGTCTCAAGGTCACCAGCGATGACCCTGTTGCTCAATACCGTGCTCAATTCTCAGTCTTCCTCTTCCATTAGACGCTGTGGATGACTCCCACCTTCTAGAACACTTTTGTTTACTGAGCACTCCTGGCCTGTGCATGGATATGCCTTTGTGTGGATGATAAGCTGCTCCTCTGGCCAGATGCAGCTGTGAGCATCCACCCTGAGCAGAGCGAAGGCTGCCCCCTTTGCCTGGAGTTTATACAGTGCACAGGGCAGTCCTGCAGGGCCCCAGGCTGAGGACACACCCGATAGTGAGAAGTCAGAGGCACATGACAAGGAACTGCAGCAGGCCCCGAAAGGGTAGGGAGGGCAGGACAAGGTTCCCAGAGGGAAGGGTCAGAATGGAAGAGGAGAGGGGCATGTCCTCCAGGGGGCTAGGGGCTTTCCACCGATCTCTCCCCAGGAATCCCACCAGTGCTTATGGGAGCTCTCCTATTCTTATTTTTAGGAAACACACTGAAGGATTTTGGAGGAAGTTTCATGATGTATGCAATCTGCTTTCAAGTGACTCAGACCCATGCAGATGCAGATATGCACAGAAGAGGCAAATGTCCGACGGAGCAAACCTGAGACAAGTGGGCTGGGGTCACAGGTACATGAGTATTCTTTGTACTCTTCCTGTATTGCAGCTTTCCTGTAAGTTTCAAGTGATTTCCATCTAAAATGCTTTAAAAAAAGAAGCTAAAGGCAACACTATGGAGACAGTTAAAAGATCAGCAGATGCCAGGGACTGAGGAGGCAGAAGGGTGAACAGGAGGAACAAAGGATTTGAGGGCAGTGAAACTTCCCTGTGTGGCCCTGTAATGTTGATCCTATGGTGGTGGGTACATGTGACCGCCCATCTGCCCAAACTCATGACGTGCAGCCCCCAGGGAGCCATAAAAGAGAGCATGGACTCTGGGTGGTGGTGTCAATGCAGGGCCATCGGTCGAGACGAGGCCCCACTCTGGTGGGGGTGTTGACAATGGGAGAGGCTGTGGAGGGCAGGGCGGGTATATGGGTATTTTCTGTACTGTCCCCTCAATTTTGCTGTGAACTTAAAACTGTCCTAAAAAATTTCAGTGTTCAAATAAAAACAGGAGCAGCAGCTGAGCCTGTATGACGCCAAGTTAACCTGAGGCACCTACGGTCATGAAACCCCAATGGGCAGCGGTCCAGGGCCTTGTTCTCTCCACGACCTGTACCAGACCAGCTCCTCGGAGGCCCAGGTGCCCTGACACTTCATCTAAGTACCTGCCCCAGCATGGGGGCCTCGGAGTGGAGCCCTGGCATATGGGGATGTGTTGGGAGCCGCTCCCCGCCATTACAAGATGGCGCCCATTTCCTGCTGCTAGTTTAGTAAACACCAGTACTGCGCAAGCGCGAGACGTGGCGCTGGCGCCGTCATCTGGCCTGATCCTGGGACGCCCTATGGGGAATGACCACGTCATGGGCGGGGCTTGGGACCTATATAAGAGACCGTCTCCCTCATTTCGGGGTCCTCCTTACCATACAGTCAGCTTGTGATCTCGCTCTCAAGATGCATTAAAGCTGTTGCTGCAGAAGAATCCTATTTGTCCTGTGCTTATTTCTGCTGGCGGAAAACTGCGCGGGACAACTGGTGCCGAAACCCGGGAAGAAGCCGTAACATCGCCAGCACCTGGAGGACCCCTCGTTGAGGTGGATTCAGAACTGCAGTGGTAAGTTCGGAGAGGTATGCCTGTGTCTGTGAATTTTGGTCTCTTGTTTGCCTGTGTAATCTGTCTGGTAAGGAACTGTCTGCAAGATGACAATTGCCAGGCAACGGTTAGGTCAGGACAAGTAGTGTTTGAGACCATACAGGACAGCATGTCAGAAACCGAGCGCAGTGAGAGACTGGGCGCCCGAAAGAAAACAAAACCCCCTAAAAGAAAAGAGAAAAAGGACCCTCCGGTAAAGGAGGAGTGCTCTGTCAATAAAGATAAGATGACAAAGGACCCTACGGGAAGGGAGGATCCCCGTCCCGCTAGTGCTCCTAAAGGAAGTAATGAGAACAGGCTCTACCCCACGCCTGTTGATTCATCCTCAGATAGTGAGGATCTTGAAAGCCTTTCCGATTTTGAGGCTCTAGACCTAGAGGATGAAGCAGACTTAGAGAGAGAGGCCGCCCAATATGAGGCAGATAGATATCATCCTGATGAGCCCTATAGGCTCGTCGCCTCGACTAGTGGCTCGGCGCCCTCTGCGCCACCGCCTCCTTATGCGCCGATCGCCAGCAAGACAAGGCCGTCATTGCGCAGGCACTGGCAGCGCTAGATCAAGGAGGTTCAGCAGCAGTTTGGATAGCCATGATGGAGGACAATCGCCCCAGAACGCAGGCTCCTCTTTTTCCTTTCTAGCTGTATTCCCAGCCTTTGCACACAGAGGGGCCTTTAAGCCCCATTGCACCTGGTTAAGGTGGGAACTGTCTTGACTGGGGAGCAATTGAAAAAACACATAGGGCTCAAGTTCCCATTGCACATGTGTCGTTGCCAATTGCTGCCCTCCCCCTGTGGGTCGTGAGGGCTCAGGATCCCATTGCACCACGACTGGTGGGAGAGCTCAGGCCTGGCCCCTGGGAATCGGGGCATGCGATGGCGTGCCCCAGAATCCCCCGTGGATTTCAGCCTGACCCTTTTTCCTTTTCTTGATCTTTCTCCTTTTGATGCCTGCTGTTCTTAGTTTAATTATAAGGGGCAGTTGTTGGGAGCCGCTCCCCGCCATTACAAGATGGCGCCCATTTCCTGCTGCTAGTTTAGTAAACACCAGTACTGCGCAAGCGCGAGACGTGGCGCTGGCGCCATCATCTGGCCTGATCCTGGGACGCCCTATGGGGAATGACCACGTCATGGGCGGGGCTTGGGACCTATATAAGAGACCGTCTCCCTCATTTCGGGGTCCTCCTTACCATACAGTCAGCTTGTGATCTCGCTCTCAAGATGCATTAAAGCGACTCCGGCGGGAGTCTCGGCAAGGCGGGTAAGGTACGGAGCCGCGAGCAGACCGAGCGCTCCTCTCCCCCAGCGCTCCGGCGGGAGGAGAGAATTCAGAGCCGGGAGCCAGGGGAAGTCTGGGCCCGGAGCGCCCCTCCACCCCAGCACTCCGGCGGGAGTTCCGGCAAGGCGGGTAAGTCATGAGAAGACAGAAGAATATGATACAGACAAAGCTTCAGACAAACACCACGCCAGAGAAAGAATCTGGAGAAATGGACATTCACAGTCTTCCAGAAAAAGAATTCAGAATAAAAGTCATAGCCATGCTGACAGATCTACAGAAAAATGTGCAAGAGCTGAGGGAGGAAGTGAGGGAAGTAAGGAAAGATAATGCAGAAATGAAACAAGCCATCGAAGGGCTCAACAGCAGATTGAATCAGGTTCAAGACACGATCAAGGAATTACAAGACAGGGACCAGGAATACAAAGAAGCTGAGGCAGAGAGAGATAAAAGGATCTCTAAGAATGAAAGAATATTAAGAGAACTCTGTGACCAATCGAAGCGTAGCAATATTCGCATTATAGGAGTACCAGAGGAAGAAGAGAGAGAAAAAGGGATAGAAAGTGTCTTTGAAGAAATAATTGCCGAAAACTTCCCCACGCTGGGGAAGGAAATAGTCTCACAGTCCACGGAAGCCCACAGATCTCCCAACACAAGGGACCCAAAGAAGACAACACCAAGACACATAATAATCAAGATGGCAAAGATCAAAGACAAGGACAGAGTATTAAAGGCAGCTAGAGAGAGGAAAAAGATCACCTACAAAGGAAAACCTATCAGACTGTCATCAGACTTCTCAACAGAAACCTTACAGGCCAGAAGAGAATGGCATGATATATTTAACGTAATGAAACAGAAGGGCCTCGAACCAAGAATATTGTATCCAGCACGATTATCATTTAAATATGACGGAGGGATTAAACAATTTCAAGATAAAAGAAAGTTGAGAGAATTTGCCACCCATAAACCACCACTACAGAATATCTTAAACGGACTGATCTAGAGGGGAACATCCCTAAGACTAAAAAGAGGTCACCAGAGAAAATAAAAGCATAGCAAAGAAAGCAAACCACCCAAATACTAACTAAAGGCAAAGAATAAAACACCTAATATATAAAGAAAAGAGGAGGAAGAATAGGAAGGGAGAGATAAAGAAACATCAGACGGCGCACACAATAACTTAACAAGAAAGTTAAGTTAGATTCTTAGATAGTAAAGAAGCAACCCTTGAACCTTTGGTAACCACGAATCTAAAGCCTGCAATGGCAATAAGTACATATCTATCAATAATCACCCTAAATGTAAATGGACTGAATGCACCAATCAAAAGACACAGAGTAACAGAGTGGATAAAAAAGCAAGACCCATCTATATGCTGCTTACAAGAGACTCACCTTAAACCCAAAGATATACACAGACTAAAAGTGAAGGGATGGAAAAAAATATTTCAAGCAAACAACAAAGAGAAAAAAGCAGGTGTTGCAGTACTTGTATCAGATAAAATAGACTTCAAAATGAAGAAAGTAGCAAGAGATAAAGATGGACATTACATAATGATAAAGGGGTCAGTCCAACAAGAAGATATAACCATTATAAACATATATGCACCCAACACAGGAGCATCAGCATATGTGAAACAAATACTAACAGAAGTGAAGGAGGAAATAGACAGCAATGCAATAATTCTAGGAGACTTTAACACGCCACTCACTCCAAAGGATAGATCAACCAGGCAGAGGATAAGTAAAGACACAGAGGCACTGAACAACACACTAGAACAGATGGACCTAACAGATATCTACAGAACTCTGCACCCAAAAGCAGCAGGATACACATTCTTCTCAAGTGCACATGGAACATTTTCCAGAATAGACCACATTCTAGGCCACAAAAATAACCTCAGTAAATTCAAAAATATTGAAATCTTACCAACCAACTTCTCAGATCACAAAGGTATAAAATTAGAAATAAATTTCAGAAAGAAATCAAAAAAGGCTCACAAATACATGGAGACTTAACAACATTCTCCTAATGAATCAATGGGTTAACGACCAAATCAAAACAGAAATCAAAGAATATATGGAGACTAATGACAACAACAACATAAAGCCACAACTTCTGTGGGACGCAGCGAAGGCAGTCTTAAGAGGAAAGTACATTGCAATCCAGGCCCATTTAAAGAAGGAAGAACATTCCCAAATGAACAGTCTAAGGACACAATTATTGAAATTGGAAAAAGAAGAACAAATGAGGCCCAAAGTTACCAGAAGGAGAGACATAATAAAGATCAGAGAAGAAATAAATAAAATTGAGAAGAATAAAACAATAGAAAAAATCAATGAAACCAAAAGCTGGTTCTTTGAAAAAATAAACAAAATAGATAAACCCCTAGCCAGACTCATTAAGAGAAAAAGAGAAACTACACACATAAACAGAATCACAAATGAGAAAGGAAAAATAACGACGGACCCCACAGAAATACAAAGAATTATAAGAGAATATTACGAGCATCTATATGCTAACAAGCTGGAAAACCTAGAAGAAATGGACAACTTCTTAGAAAAATACAGCCTTCCAAGACTCACCAAGCAGGAAACAGAAAAACTAAACAGACCAATCACCAGCAACGAAATTGAATCGGTAATCAAAAAACTACCCAAGAACAAAAGCCCTGGACCTGATGGATTCACTTCTGAATTCTACCAGACATATAGAGAAGAAATAACACCCATTCTCCTTAAAGTTTTCCAAAAAATAGAAGAGGAGGGAATACTTCCAGACTCTTTCTATGAAGCCAGCATCACTCTAATACCAAAACCGGGCAAAGACCTCACTAGAAAAGAAAATTACAGACCAATATCCCTGATGAATGTTGATGCAAAAATACTCAACAAAATATTAGCAAACCGAATTCAAAAATATATCAAGAGGATCATACACCATGATCAAGTGGGATTCATCCCAGGGATGCAAGGATGGTACAACATTCGAAAATCCATCAACATCATCCATCACATCAATAAAAAGAAGAACAAAAACCACATGATCATCTCCATAGATGCTGAAAAAGCATTTGACAAAATTCAGCATCCATTTTTGATTAAAACTCTCAACAGAATGGGTATAGATGGCAAGTACCTCAACATCATAAAGGCCATATATGACAAACCCACAGCTAACATCATACTTAACAGCGAGAAGCTGAAAGCTTTTCATCTAAGATCGGGAACAAGACAGGGGTGCCCACTCTCTCCACTGTTATTCAACATAGTACTGGAGGTCCTAGCCACGGCAATCAGACAAAACAAAGACATACAAGGCATCCAGATTGGTAAAGAAGAAGTCAAATTGTCACTATTTGCAGATGATATGATACTGTACATAAAAAACCCTAAAGACTCCACTCCAAAACTACTAGAACTAATATCTGAATTCAGCAAAGTTGCAGGATACAAAATTAACACACAGAAATCTGTTGCTTTCCTATACACTAATGATGAGCTAACAGAAAGAGAAATCAGAAAAACAATTCCATTCACAATTGCACCTAAAAGAATAAAATACCTAGGAATAAACCTAACGAAGGAAGTGAAAGACCTGTACTCTGAAAACTACAAGACACTCCTAGGAGAAATTAAGGAAGACACTAACAAATGGAAATGCATCCCATGCTCTTGGCTAGGAAGAATCAATATTGTCAAAATGGCAATACTACCTAAAGCAATCTACAGATTCAACGCAATCCCTATTAAAATACCAACAGCTTTCTTCAATGAGCTGGAACAAATAATTCTAAAATTCATATGGAACCAGAAAAGACCCCGAATAGCCAAAACAATCCTGAGAAGGAGGAATCAAACAGGGGGAATTACGCTCCCTGACTTCAAGCTCTACTACAAAGCCACAGTAATCAAGACAATTTGGTACTGGCACAAAAACAGACCCACAGACCAGTGGAACAGAATAGAAAATCCAAACATTAACCCAAACACCTACAGTCAATTAATATTTGATAAAGGAGCCCTGGATATACAATGGGGAGATGACAGCCTCTTCAGCAGCTGGTGTTGGAAAAACTGGACAGCTACATGCAAGAGAATGAAACTGGACTACTGTTTAACCCCATACACAAAGGTAAACTCAAGGTGGATCAAAGACCTGAATGTAAGTCATGAAACCATAAAACTCTTAGAAAAAAACATAGGCAAAAATCTCTTGGACATAAACATGAGTGACTTCTTCATGAACATATCCCCCCGGGCAAGGGAAACAAAAGCAAAAATGAACAAATGGGACTATATCAAGTTGAAAAGCTTCTGTACAGCAAAGGACACCATTAGTAGAACAAAAAGACATCCTACAATATGGGAAAATATATTCATAAATGATGTATCTGATAAGGGGTTGACATCCAAAATATACAAAGAACTCACGCACCTTAACAAACAAAAAGCAAATAACCCAATTAAGAAATGGGCACAGGACATGAATAGACACTTCTCTAAAGAAGAAATTCAGATGGCCAACAGGCACATGAAAAAATGCTCCACATCGCTAATCATCAGAGAAATGCAGATTAAAACCACAATGAGATATCACCTCACACCAGTGAGGATGGCCAACATCCAAAACACAAACAACAACAAATGTTGGCGAGGATGTGGAGAGAGGGGAACCCTCCTACATTGCTGGTGGGAATGCAAATTAGTTCAACCATTGTGGAAAGCAGTATGGAGGTTCCTCAAAAAACTCAAAATAGAAATACCATTTGACCCAGGAATCCCACTCCTAGGAATTTACCCCAAGAATGCAGCAGCCCAGTTTGAGAAAGACACATGCACCCCTATGTTTATTGCAGCACTATTTACAATAGCCAAGAAATGGAAGCAACCTAAGTGCCCATCAGTAGATGAATGGATTAAGAAGATGTGGTACATATACACAATGGAATATTACGCAGCAATAAGAAAGAAACAAATCCTACCATTTGCAACAACATGGATGGAGCTAGAGGGTATTATGCTCAGTGAAATAAGCCAGGCCGAAAAAGACAAGTACCAAATGATCTCACTCATATGTGGAGTATAAGAACAAAGAAAAAATAAAAATAAAAAATAAAAAAATGAAGGAACAAAACAGCAGCAGACTCACAGAACCCACGAATGGACTAATAGTTACCAAAGGGAAAGGGACTGGGGAGATGGATGGGAAGGGAGGGATAAGAGGGTAAAAGGGGCATTACGATTGGCAGACATAGGGTGGGGGGGCACGGGGGGTACTGTACAGCTCAGAGAAGACAAGTAGCGATTCTCATCTCACTACGCTGATGGACAGTGACTGTGGTGGGGTTGGTG
>JAQQAC010008350.1:100459271-100524837 GCA_029783875.1 Phataginus tricuspis | reverse complement strand
AAAAAAAAAAAAAAAAAAAAAAAAAAAAAAGATGCATTAAAGCTGTTGCTGCAGAAGAATCCTATTTGTCCTGTGCTTATTTCTGCTGGCGGAAAACTGCGCGGGACAGGGATGCTGTGAAGTGACCAGGAGGCAGAGGTTGGAGCGAGGTAGCCACAAGCCAAGGAGTGCCGGCACCCGCAAAGCAGGGAGAGGCACGAAGGACCCCACCCGAGCACCATCACAGAGGACACCGCCCTGCAACACCTTGACTGGGGGCTTCTGGCCCCCAGACTGAGAGAGGATAAAGCTCTAGAGTCTAAGCCTTCCGCGGTACCACAGAAGCGAGCACAGGCAGGCAGAGAGCAAGCACAGGCCCCCAGAGCGATGCCGGTGCTGACCTCGCCGGGAACCTAGATTCTGACGCACGCCATCCTTCACACCTAACTGGTACTCTTGGGGTGCTCACGCCTGCTGGGCACTCAGCCACTGTCTAATAGCTTAGGCTTGGTTAATGCCATCCTTCAACAGCCCCGGGGGGAGAAACCAAGGCACAGAGAAGTTAAGTAACTCATTTGTGGACACACAGCTCATCCCTGGCGGGATCCAAATGTGCCTGGACTTGGACCCAGAGCCCCCATCCCAAGTACTAACACTGCCTGTGTTTGTTTCCTATGGCTGCTGTAACGAATGACCACATATGGGGGACGGGGTGGACTCAATTCTGCAGGCCAGAACCCCAAAATTGGGGTGTCAGGAGGGCCGAGCTCCCGCTGAAGACTCCAGGGAAGGATCCGTCTGTGCCTCCCCCAGCGTCTCGTGGCGGCCGGCAGTCCCCGGCTTTCCTTGGCCGCGGCTCTCTCCCGCCACTCTCTGCCTCTCTCCCCACTGGGCGTCTCCCGGTGCGAACGTGTGTCCAAATCTCTCTCCCCTCATGAAGACACCAGTCCTTGGATCTGGGCCCACCCTGGTCTAGTCTGACCTCACCTTAACTTGATTCCATCTGTAAAGACCCAATTTCCAAATAAGGCCCCACTTACAGGTTCGGGGAGTTAGGAAGTGGACAGATTTGGGGACACAATTCAACCCACAGTAAGAGTGCAAAACTGCCACTGAGGTGCTTCAGGCAGGCAGCAGAGCAGTGCCCCAGGCCTCCCTGAGGGCCATGCCCGGCCGACTCCCACAGGAGAAAGCCACCTGAATGCAGGTGCAGCGGGAACAGAGGGCTCTGGCAACCCCCAGTCTCTGGGAGAGCAGGCTGCACGCCCCTGCACTGGCCGGGGTGCGGCCTTGTCCGCCCCTTCAGCAGAGCCTCTGGATCTGCACACATCCTCTCCGCAGCTGTGGTTTCCTTCCCAGGCTCCAGAGTTACTCCTGATGAGACGGTTTGCCACCCAGCACAATGCAAGGACTTGAAGGTGAGTCAGCCTGGTGGGGAGACATGGGGAGAGACGTGAATTCGCTCACTGGCAGTTACTCAGTAAGCACCTACTGTGTGCCAGTCATGGCACAGAGCCATACAAACCTCCAGATCAGCCCTGACAATACCATCAGCCCCCCTGCTCTGTCTCTCTGCTTCCAGCAACCCCCTCCTTTTCCCAGGGCAGCTTCCTGAAGCTTCCTGCCCCCACCCATGCCTGCTCCAGGCCTGCCTGCTCTCAGCCACCCTGTGCAAGGGGCAGACTGACGGTCCACTTTACACCTCTGACCATGAGGCCCATGCCTGCCTGGCTCTGTCCGCAGCCATCACAGCCTGCAACAGTCACCTCGCTGAATCCAAACCCCATCCTGCCCCCAACGCCAATCCAAGTGCACCCCCGCCCCAGCTTTCTCCCTACCCTCACCTCCCACTCTCCTCCTCCTCCATCCCTCATCTAGTCACTGTGAGCATGAAGCCCCTCTCCATGCCAGGCACAATGCTAAACCCTGGGGCTGCATGTAGGAACTCCACCTGTCCACCTCAGCCCTCACCACTCCTGGGCTCCAGCAGGGTCCCAAAGCCCCCACTTCCAGAGTGTACCCTGGCCCCTGGTTCCCCACAAAGCTCCCTATAGAGTGCCCCCAGCCCCACAATGCTCCTCCCAGCCCCACAGTGTTCCCTAGCGCCAGCACAGTGTACCCCACAGAGCTCCTCAGAGCCCTAGTGCTCCTCACAGTCAGCACAGAATTACAGTCCCACAGAGCTCCCCACGGCCCCACCATGCTCCCCACAGTGCTCTGCACAGCCAGTATAGTACTACCCACAGTCCCACAGCCCCACCATGCTCCCCACAGCCAGTACAGTATGCCTCCGCCACCTGGCACATGTTCTATAGATGCTCCTGGAGTAAAGCCATTGAACAGTCAGGAGGAGACAGACATCACTTGTGCTCCTAACCCTGTTATAACCAACCATCTGATCCTACCTCATGGTGGGGAAGGACATGCAGTTATCAGTTATTGTGAGTGTCCTGGAGAAGGGAAGCCAACTCAGAAGGGAGCCCAGAAAGTCTCTTCTGCTCTACAAAAGGTGAATCCCAACCGACCCACAAATACCAATGGAGCCCTGCCCTGAGGCCAGGCTCCCACCTGCCCAGCACCCCGACACTGAGACATGAGACAGACTAGGGGGCGTGGGCTGCGGCCTTGCAGCACTCACTGGCCCAGCGTGGCGACAGCCATGGGTGCCCACATCCCAGCACCGCCTTCAGGAGAGGCTGATCGAGGCCCCGGGTGTTGCTCCACTGGAGGGATCAGAGAAGCAATACCCAACCTGGCCTTTGAAAGGTGGACTAGGGTTTTGCAGCTCACCTGCCCTGGAGGAAGACGATGCTGTGGACATCAGTAATGCCCCCATTTGTGGACAAGAAAACTGCAGGTTGCAAAAAATAAATAAAAAGAAAGAAAAAAAAAGAAAACTGCAGGTTGCAGAGGTTGTAACTTGCCCATGGCCATCCAGTTATTAAGTCCAAGAGCTGGCACTAGAACCCAGGACTGAGAACCCCACCATCATGCTCTCAGTATCAAGTATCTGCCTCTCAGTGCCCACCTTTATAAAGAGAGAAAAATGGACCCCATGTGTATTTCAGTGGCTGTGTCTCAGCTGCACAGGCCACGGTCAGCAACACCACTACAGCTCGCGTTTCCATGCCCTCTAACAATGGCACTGCCGTTGTTCATCTTTCTTTTTTTTTTTTTTTTTTACAATTTATTTTATTTTAGTATCATTAACCTATAATTACATGAGCAATATTGTGATGATTAAACTACCCCCTTCATCAGGTCCCCCCCACCAACCCTATTACAGTCACTGTCCATCAGTGTAGTGAGATGAGAATCACTACTTGTCTTCTCTGAGCTGTACAGTCCCCCCTGTGCCCCCCACCCTATGTCTGCCAATCGTAATGCCCCTTTTACCCTCTTATCCCTCCCTTCCCGCCCTTCTTCCCCAGTCCCTTTCCCTTTGGTAAGTATTAGTCCGTTCTTGGGTTCTGTGAGTCTGCTGCTGTTTTGTTCCTTCAGTTTTTTTGTTTTGTTTTGTTCTTTGTTCTTATACTCCACATATGAGTGAGATCATTTGGTACTTGTCTTTTTCGGCCTGGCTTATTTCACTGAGCATAATACCCTCCAGCTCCATCCATGTTGTTGCAAATGGTAGGATTTGTTTTTTTCTTATGGCTGCGTAATATTCCATTGTGTATATGTACCACCTCTTCTTAATCCATTCATCTACTGATGGACACTTAGGTTGCTTCCATTTCTTGGCTATTGTAAATAGTGCTGCAATAAACATAGGGGTGCATCTGTCTTTTTGAAACTGGGCTGCTGCATTCTTGGGGTAAATCCCTAGGAGTGGGATTCCTGGGTCATATGGTATTTCTATTTTGAGTTTTTTGAGGAACCTCCATACTGCTTTCCACAATGGTTGAACTAATTTGCATTCCCACCAGCAGTGTAGGAGGGTTCCCTTTTCTCCACACCCTTGCCAACATTTGTTGTTGTTTGTGTTTTGGATGTTGGCCATCCTCACTGGTGTGAGGTGATATCTCATTGTGGTTTTAATCTGCATTTCTCTGATGACCAGCGATGTGGAGCATCTTTTCATGTGCCTGTTGGCCATCTGAATTTCTTCTTTAGAGAAGTGTCTATTCATGTCCTGTGCCCATTTCTTAATTGGGTTATTTGCTTTTTGTTTGTTAAGGTGCGTGAGTTCTTTGTATATTTTGGATGTCAACCCCTTATCAGATACATCATTTATGAATATATTTTCCCATATTGTAGGATGTCTTTTTGTTCTACTGATGGTGTCCTTTGCTGTACAGAAACTTTTCAATTTGATATAGTCCCATTTGTTCATTTTTGCTTTTGTTTTGTTCATCTTTCTTAATTCCAGAATTAAACCCTGCTTTCTCAGCCATGGAGGGAAGCTTGTTTATTGCATGATTGTTATCAAGTCTCAGACTTGACCGCCTTTCAGTTTCAATTAACATTCTCCACAATAGCTCAGCTTTGCTATGACATTTTGTCTCTACAGCATATCTGGTGATGAGTCACTGGTATGAGTTTTGCTCATTGCCTCTTCATATTTTTGTACATATGTGGATAAAATGAAGGTTCCTGTGGCCAGGATTCTCACCTGGCCCTGGTTGGCTAGCTCAGTACACATGTGTGGGCAATACATTGTTATTGGCTTCGTACAAAGAGCCCCGCCCAGTGCTCTGGGCGACACGGTGGCACGGCTGCAAGATCACAGAGCAGAGGCTGGAGTGGTGGCAGCGCCGAGGACAGAGGCCTAGAGGACTGCTGTGCGGGCAGAGAGGCCCAGAGGAGAGGCAGAGACTGGCTTGCTGTATGCAGACTCGCTCTGAGCGAATGGGATTTTAGTGATTGGCCTGCCACCGCAGAAATAAAGTTGGGTATAACTCTTTCACCTCAAGAATGTTCTACTGTCATTTCTTTGGTCACATTGAATTCATGGTGAACTGGCCCGGGGCTGAAACTCGTTGGCAAGACAACATATTTGGCCTCATTTCAAACATCATCTGAGCAACGCTATCCTCGTGATTAGCTTATAGCTTCTAAAACAAGTGTCGGTTCTTACTAAATCATAATTGTCTCGATGGCCGTGTAGATTTTTTGTACCTAAGCCCAGGAGAGGCTAATAAAAGACAACAAAGGCAGTGAGGCCCTCTTCTTGCAGCACCAGGAGGGGATTTTACTTTTAACACAGAATTCTTGTTATGAGCTAACTTCCAGTCCCAGGAGAAAGAGCACAGTGCTTACTTGTGGAGCAATTGCTAGGCTGCTGACAATAGCGGTAAAATTGTCTCGACAGCCATGCCATCGTGATGAAGTCAGTCACTTCAGTCTGCAGGGGGACACCCAAACCTGAAGAGGAAACCACATTTCAGAGGCATGCCCAAACATTTTTTCACCCAGACATTCCTATCACATACTCCAACATTGGATTTTCTAAATTTAACTTTTTTTAAGTCAAAAATCTGGGGAATATTTCCAAGCCTTATTTGAAAATTCCAGACTTATGATAGTCAACAATATGTCAAATGAATTATAGAGGCAGACTTGGGGAAACCTCAGATGACATCATGTAGTTCTAGGTCACTGGTCATCACCCCCTATCAATTTTCAAAGTGTTGGAATTTCGACATAATTTGCCTACCTTAGAAAGAAAGCCTAAAAGGAACAGGGTATCTATTTTTAGAAGTAGTCATTTTGCAGATATCAAGGAATCAGACAGTGTACCAAATCAATTGAGTCACATTTAAAGGAGGTTGGGGGTGGCAGGAGATGGCCGCTCTCGCATGGAGAAAACAGATGAAATCATTTGACCCAGTTTAATGAGAGTGCTTCCTAAGCAAACCTTAAGTTCTTTGATGTTTTATCTAGTCTAGCTCTAAAATCGGCATTTTAACATAAATTTTGGGGCAAATGTTTATTAAGATGTTTAAACGTGCCAAATTTATAGCATAAAATATGCTAAATATCAAGATGGATATTGGGGGTGCTTAAGTGCAGTAAGTACTTTTAAGTCAATTTACATGCATGTTCATATTTTTCTTCAACCAGATGGCTCATGTTCTAGACGAAGGTCAACAAGGCTGACTCTTACTGCAAGAGAAAGGGTAAACCCTAAAGTCTCCAAGATTTAGAGAGAAAAAAAGGAAGGAAACAAGAAAACAGTCACATCTCTGGTCTTTTAAAAATAGCTCCAGGGTCAGATATGTTTAGTCGGCATTTTTAACTATCTATTATTCACTCTGTGCTCAGAACCACATGAACTTGATGTTCACATTGAACAAACGTGCTCAGTTGTTTCCAAGTGTCTTTTAAGAGAGAGGCAGAGGAGAGTTGACACACAGAAGGCAGCCACGTGGTCACCACGGCAGAGGCCGGAATGTGTGGCACTCCCACTAGAGGCCCCACACAGCTCTCAGCTCTAGGGAGGCAGAGGTGAGGCCCACGGCAGGGAAGGGGTCCTGGCAGGAAAGCACAGCAGCATGTGCATAGTGTGTAAGAAGTTCCACCAGGTGCTGTGGGGCCCCAAACCCAGGCCGCAGCTGGGAAGGTGACAGGGAGGGAGGCAGAATCCTGGAGCAGTAATTAGAGCCAGCAAGGCGGAATTATCCAAGTGAACCCTGTGTGCATCAGCAGGAGGTGGGATAGCTCAGGGGGAGCGGGCAACAGATGCCCAGAGCATGGCTCGTTGAGGGGTGTGCGTCTGCATGGGTGTTGGCGGAGAGACAGGATTAGAGGCTGACCAAGTCATTGTCCAGTGGGTCCCATTATGGACTTCGAATGTTATCCTTGGAGTAAGTGAGAGCCATCAAAAACTTCAGTGAGGGTGTGGCATGACACTCGAAAAAGATCATTTTGTAAGTGAGTGCATTAAAAGGGAAACACCTGGAGGCCAGGAGAGCAATCTGGGAGCTACTGGGCTGAAAGTGGTTCCAGCATCAGGGAAACATCCGGGAAACATTCAGGAGGCTGATGGACCAAACTCAGTGACAGGCAGACCACTGGAGATGAGGGAGGGGCAGCGAGGGCGCCCAAGCGCCTGGCCCAGACAGCTGGGCTAGTGTGCCGGGGTGGGTGGACTGTGCTGGGCAGGTAGGCTAAGAACCAGAGGTCAGATAAGAGCAGGAAACTCAGGGGAGTGAGGCATCACTGAGGCAAGCAGGGTTGAGGAAGGAATTGATAAAGGGAGTCACAACTGAAAGACTGAGCGTCTCTGCTGGATCTGGCCGGGAGGTTCGTTTCAGTGACATGGTGAGAGCCTGATTACACGGCTTCAAGTGGAAACACCAACTGGTGCCTTCCACAGGCAGCTAACCTGGGGATAACAATGCGCGCTCACCCAGCCTAACCACAGGGGCCCCTGCAACTCAAGGCCCTTAAAAGATGTAAATCACTGTGGCATGCTGCCTTCTTATAAGCACGGGGCCACTTTTTGCTCTACCACCATTCAGTTCAAAATATAAGAATGCTTTTTAATGTTTTTAAATATCTGTAGGAAAAAAATTAGGCTCAAGATTCTTCTTGAGATTAAAAGTCCTCTTAAAATTAGTGATTGAGATTCCTCTTAAAAAACAGCCAAGTTTTTAATTTTTATCAACCGAACACAGCATTTCTTCTTCTTTTTTTTAATGCAGTAAACGAATTTTAAACTTTATTTTTCCCTTTGCCTGATTTCGGTTTTAGAGGTATTTTGCCCTGGGTCGAATGCAGTATTTTTTACGCATACGCCTCAAACATTCCGTAAATTATTTTACCCAGGGTTTATGTGCATAAATTCAACTTTTAAAAATTACCCTTATTTGAAAAGACATCCTTGAAGATTTAAACACGGATTTTTAAAAATCCAGAAACTTAGTTGTCTGTCCTAAAACTATCGTTTATGAAGACGATCTCCTCCCAGGTCCATGCGATCCGTTCTGGCTTTGGGGAACTCAAAACGTTCTTTTTAGCTCGTACGACAGAGCCTTTCCTTAGACGTTGGCACTCCTGTTATACTAATATTCTAGTTTTGACTCAAAGTGACCGTTGCAATTAATGAACTTGTAGTATTCGTTCAAGAAAACGAACAGCCTAGGAAGTTTAGGAGAACTGGTATTAGAGAAAGTGATGGTTGGGCCAGTGCCTACTAAAGGGAAGGTGTTTGTGAACACGCAGCAGACGAGCAGATGCCGCACGAAGCTGAGGACCCGGGCGGCTCACGACCTGCTCCCCGGAACCACCCGCGCCTGTCTCCTCCAGCTCATTGGCGAGCGGGGTGCCGGGGCCATCTCCCGGGGAGGCGGTGCTAGTGCTCCACGTCAGTTCGCTGAGCCGAACCCGCGCTCTCCACCGGGCCGTGACCGTCCCGACGCGAGCCCCCAGCGCCGAGGACCACGGGGCGCCGCCTCCCCCGGCCCGCGCGCTACCGTCGGGGAGTGCCGTCCATACGGGTGTGCGGAGGCGGAACCATGTGGCAGCCACACCGGGGCGCGTGTCCTCGCGGCGGCCTTGGCGCCGGGTTCCCGCCTCCCTCGGGGCGCGGGGTGCGAGTAGGGGAGCAGGCGGCGCCGGGAGGACGCGGCAGACGCGCAAAGAGGGAGCAGGGAGGAAGCGCGGGGGACGAGCGGCGCCCGCCCGCCGGAAGCCGGGTGCGGGGAGACGCGCGCCGACCCGCGGAAGGGGGACGCGGCGGCGACAGCGCTCCCGTCAGACCCGCCCTCGCCCGGCCCCCGGCGCAGCGCACCTCCCTCGCCCCGCCCCCAGGCGCCGGGCACCCAATCACAGCGCCGCGCACGTGACGAGCTCAGCCTGCGATGACCTCATCCCTAGTGTGGGATGACGTCAAATTCAAGATGGATGGAATCACAGCGGCAGCGTTGGCTGCGGCGCGCGCGAGCCGAGTGTGAGCGGAAAGGGGCCCGGCGTCTACCTCCGGGCTGAAGGCCGGTGAGTAACTGTCACGCCCCTCGCCCTAGGAGAACTGCGGGGCCCCGTGGGAGGCCACAGCTTCCCCGCAAAACGCGGCCTTTCCTGACGTAACTCTGAGGTGATTCCTCTCTTTTTTCTCTCCAGCGCGTTGCGGGCTCCGAGCGCTTCTGCGCGTGCGCGGGACCCTGGCCCTCACCGAGCATGTCCCCGGCTCCCACGTAGCCGATCGTGCCTTCGTACTGCGCATGCTCCTTGCCCGCACTTGGCCTCGCCCTCGCCACTGCGCACGCTCCGTCCCTCACTGGTCTTCCCTTGCCCGGCCAGGTGCCCCCGGGGCGGACGCGCCCTGCGCCCGGCCATTGGGAAGCCTTCCGGCCGGGGACGCCTGCGCCTGCCCCGAGGAGGGCTGGAGGCCGGCGTTGTCCGGGGGCCCCGCGAGCGTTCGCGGAAGCTTGGGGCAGCAGGACCCCGCACCTGCAGTGTCCTGCAGCCCCCGCCTGGCGGCCGCCGGACCCACCACCCCCGCCCGAGTTGACTTTGCTCGGCCCGCCTCCCTGGCGCCCTCCGCCGTACGTGTGGACCGGGGCGCACTCGTGTCCCCTCTCTGAATCCTCCGCCCGCCACGGTTTCTCTGCGGGGCTGCGCATGGTTCCGTACTTGAGAAAGCCCCCGTCCGAAATCCGCGGCCGGAGCCGGGGAGGCAGGGTGGGTCCGACCCGCGCGCGGCTCCGGA
This sequence comes from Phataginus tricuspis, assembly GCA_029783875.1. NCBI lineage: Eukaryota > Metazoa > Chordata > Mammalia > Pholidota > Manidae > Phataginus > Phataginus tricuspis. The sequence goes on along the minus strand of JAQQAC010008350.1, from coordinate 100,515,203 downwards.
GACCCCGGGCCAAGGACCTCCGCTGGCCAGACCCCCCGCGGTCTCCTACTGGGTCCTCTGTCGCCAAGACCACTCACCTGGAACAAGTTCAGTAGCACACTACGGAAGGTCGCGCTTGGGCCGCAGGAGAGCCCCCGCGGGCCTAGTCCTTCACCCCGGTTGCTATTCCCTCCAGCCACAGGGCCGCGTGGTTCTGAAGGGTGCCACCTGAGCAGCACATTGGAGGTGGGGTGTTTTTATAGAGGGATTGCCTGGCCCTGGGAGAGGGGTAACTTATAAGACCCCGCACAGTGAAAGAGCTAATGGCGCTGCTGCCCTCCAGTATCTGGGGGCATCAGTGTATTACAGCATAGTCCAGTGAGTGTTCATATAGACGACTATGAGCCAGCAATAAGGAGCCTGCATTATGTTCTGCACACCTTGTTTAAAAAGACAGGAAAGTGGTTTAAACCATTTTAGAAAGATTTCTCCTTGACAGTTATTTTTTTTAACTTTCTATCTGATGCTTGGAGTAGATCCCTTATCTATCTATAATGACTAAGTTATTACATTAAATTTAAGTACCGCTAATATTGAAGTAGAAGTTAGGGGTATTGGTTTACTTAAAATTTATGTTTAATTCATTCTTTTTAGTATTTGTTGAATGTATAGTGTACTTTGCCCTGTGCAAATAAAAGGTGAAAAGGTTCCCTCCAGGAACTTACAGTGTTTATGGCAGGTGATACTAGATTTTGTGTGTAACAAAAGAGGGGCTAAGTTATCAAGAAGTCTCTGAGTGAGGAGGTGATGACCAGACCGAAGGGACAGTTTTATCCCCAAAGCAAATGCTGGTGGAGAGAGCAGATTCTAGAGCTGTTGAGAAGTGAGTGAGGCTTAACAGGTTGGGGTGACTGGCTAGAAAGGAAAGAGAAGAGGTTTCTGGTTTGGGAGACCTGGTTGTTGGAAACACACCAGACTAAATGGGATGTGTGAGAGCAAGCAGATGTAGGGGTACAGGTGAGGGGGTGGGTCACAAGTATCATCCTGGACATGTGGGATGTCACTATGGCAGTGTTTAGTGGGCCCCTGAGAGGCTGGTTCCCACAGAGAATCGTAGGCAGAAACACAGATGTGGAAGGCCATCATCCAGTGGTAATGAAAGCCACAAGAGCTCATACAAAAGCAAAGTAAGATGCCACCTGCTGAGCTCTAACAAATGCTGGAGCAATAAAACTGAGCAAGGCCAGGTCTTGAGCCTCAAATGTGATGGTTTTTCTCTGTCCAATAGATAGCTGCCAGGCCTGTGCTAAGCATTGGGATACACAGATGAAAACAAGGATTTTTCCTTTAAAGAACTCTCATGAAGAAGATAGATATAAAAATAGATCACTCAAAATCGTTGTGTTGTTGCCAAAGAGATGAAGTATTGTAGAAACTGAGCTACTGGCTAGGGGCACATTGACTGTCGCTTTGTAGACAGTGGTGTTTGAGATGGATCTTAACTGTTAGAAGTTGGCCATGTAAAGAAAAGGCAAGAAAGATATTTTAGGAGGTGGAAATTGGGTGTGCAAGTTTGTAGGGTAGATATGGTAAGCAGCGTCAATAGGGGCGGAGAGATGAATTGCGACTAGAATATGAGGAGTCTTATATGCCGGTTTTGTATCCCATCGAGTTGGGGTTTTTATCTATGAAGCAATAGAAAAACCAAGGTAATATTCTAAAGGCAGTGGTGGAACTACTTTTACTTTAGTAAAATACACAGAAGGCGTCCTATCCAACCCTGCATTTAACTGGAGTGAGAGAGCACAGAAAACATAAAGAAATATTTGTTGTTGTGCAAGGTACCTTGTTGGCTATTGTGAAGAGAATCAAAAAAAAAAAATTAAGTAGAGTCTTAGTCCTTAAGTAGCTTACAGTTCCGTTAGGAAGATAAACAGCTAACAACACTATGTAAGTGGTGCCACTCGTGTAATACAGGAGTTGAAAGGTGTCTGCTCTTTATGAACTGAAGCTTGGGCTGCCCTCACAAGCTACCACAGACTAGGGACTTAACCAGCAGGAATTTACTTTCTCCCAGTTCTGGAACCTCAAAGTCTTGAGACTAACCTGTCAGCAGGGTTGATTTCTCCTGAGGCCTCTCTCGGTGGCTTGTGGGTGGCTGTATTCTCTGTTTGTGCTCATCAGCAGCCCTGTTGAATTAAGGCCTACCCTAAAGACCTTATTGTAAGCTAATTATCTTTTTGAAGACCTTATCTCCAAGTGTGCTTTCATTCTGAGGTACTAGGGGTCAGGACTTAAGTTTATTAATTTGGGGGGAAAGGGAGACACAATCCAGCCTGTGGCTGAAGGCCTAATGGAGGACTTGGACTTGAGCTGGGCTTAGAAAGATGATGAACGTTCACCTGAGTGGAGTTCTGGGGAGAGGGTTCGATGAGGTCTCGAACATTGCAGATCAGCTAGTGGGGGAAGCAAGGCGTGCATGTTGTGTCTCAGAGACAAAGTGTCTAAAGCAGGAAGTTATACTGAGGAAATAATAAAAGCAAAGATAATTTAACAAGTAGTTTGAAACCAGATTTATGGAGCCTTCGAGTCCATATTTTTTCATTTTTTGCCTTTTAACCAAGTGGAGAACCACTGGGTTTTGTTTTTTTTTTCATTATTTCTTTTCGCTAAGGTGTTAAGACTCAGCTAAGAAGTCATATCAAGGCATTTCCTGACCATCCACTCCAAACCCCGAGTTACTCCACCCAGTCACAGCACCCTATTTATTTCCATAATAACACTTAGCACAATCTTCCTTATCTTGTTGTTTGTTTCCTTGTTTATCACCTGATTTACCCCGCTAGAAAGTGGAAACCTTGTCTGTTTTGTGCACCCCTGTATTTCAGGTATGGTTAACCATGCTTTGACATAATAGTTCAATAAATACATTGGATTAATAATAGTAATACTTAATGTATACATCCAGTGAATGATCAAAACTTTGTTTTAGGAAGCTCAGTCTAGCATCAGTATTATGGAGGATGGATTGGGAGGGTGTGACAGGAAGGATAAATAGAGAGATGTATTAGAGTCCTTTAATAACACAACAGAAACTGACATGCTAGCTTGAATAGAAAAAGGAGTGTATTGTAAAGACACAAGGTTGCTCTTAAGGTATAAAGAAAAGCTAAAGAATTGGGCCGGGAAGGACAGAAAGCAAGGTAACTGGCAGGGATCTGTAGCAGGCTCTGGCAGGCCACTGCTCAGAGAAGTCTGCTCTACTCACTGGCTGCCTCTGTTCTGTGCAGACCCATATTCCAGGGAGGAAGTTTGTGATTGGCTTGCTTTAGTTGTGTACCTACCCCTGAGCCAGGGGAGAGCAGTGCATCAGAGTGTATTCAGTGGGATGTGAGTGGTTCAGCCAAAGCCAGGTCAAGGGGCCTCCTTCAGCAGGGGAAGGAGTCACAGACAAAACAGAATGAGAGACCACTCTGCTAGCTGAGGTGCAGATGAAGAGCCTGAGCTATGTTCTAGTAGAATCACTTGGCTGGATACAGCAGACAGCACACCCTTAACCCAAAACCAGACCTTCTCTAGAGACAAAGGAAAGGTGGTGAGATGGGATCTAAGAGAGTGACCTTCCAAAGTTTGCAGGGTCAGATAAGCTGCGCTGACTTTGAAATCTGAGGAGCTTTAGATAGTTTCTGGATTTCTGCATATGTCACCAAGTGAGTGACAACAATAAGACCTAAACTCAGAGTCGACTTTCTGTCTCCATCTAATAGTGAAATCAAATGGAAAGGGCAGCCTAAATCCAGAGGTGAGGGTTCAGGGCCGAGCAGTGTATGTGTGTGTTTACATTCCAAGGTCAAATGTAGATGCTTTGTTTTTTATCTAGGTGTTCGCTTTGTGTTACACACGTTCCTTCTTTTTTCCAGTGTCATGGTTAGGATGGTTTAAGCAATCTCCAACATCCCAAAGGACTGAGTGCCCAGCATTCAGTTTTAGGTTAATGTTTGGGATGTAAAGAGACATTTTCATATGTAACTGGCAGCAGGGTTTTATGGGCTAAGCTTAAAGCAAATTTGATTTGTGGTGTTCCTTTGCTCAGCCTGAGTGGTAGTCTCCAAAACTCAGGAGTCTGGTGAGGTTACTTTGTTCCTTTCCTAGCTCCTTTCTGGCTCCTCACTCACCTCCTAGTGTCCTTTTACCCGAGCACTTAGCTGTGCTTGCTTCTGTTTGTGTCCCCAGAATACTCTGTATTCCAAAATTGCCTGTCTTCCCTCCAACCCGTTAAAAATCTTAACTCCAACTGATACAATATTGGTATAAAGAGGAAGTTATTTGCATTGAATTTAATTTATATTAAGATATCAATTCCCCACCCCTTTTACCATTTCGTGCCTGAGGAATTTGAGGTCCTGGTATGAATTAAGTTTCTGGAATTCAGTTGTGAGGGCTTTGTCGCCATTCTAGGGAATTGGAACTTCGGGCAAGGTTAACCTTCAGGAGTCTTTAAGCTTCGCCACAATCAGACGCTTGTTGCAGAAAGTGTCTGTAGTGGAAATGTGAAGAATGGAACCTTTGGTATTATCAGAGCTAAGTGAGGGATGAGTCTCAAATCGTCCCTGGTGTCCCCGCTATTCTCTCACTGGCCCTCCCGCCCTTTTAGTTGCTTCTTGAAGTCAATATTCTCATAGTCTTTCTTTTCCTTCATCATGTTTTACTTTTACATGTCTGCCTACCACAGGAATGTGTGCTGCTGGAGAAAAAAACAGCCGGCCACCTCCCTCGTCTGCACCAGCCCCTCTCGGGATACATGGCAGTTGCGGAAACTTTAGGAGAGGAAGAGGGGATGGAAGTAAAGTGCGTGCTGCCCACATAGGCAATACTGTGTATAGTAGGAGCTTGCAAACATATTGCCTCTTTTGTTTTTCATAAAAATCCTGTGTGGTGGGTAGTGTTAGCCCATTTAGCAGATTAGGGACACCAGTACTCAGGAAGGTCAAGTGATCTTCAGGTTACATACCTAGTAAGTGACAAAGCCCTAATTTGAGGCACGTAGACTGATTTGAAAGTTTTTTCCACGGAGCTGTGACTTCCATGAATCGTTAACCATAAAGATTCTCTTATTTTGAAATTTCAGGAAACAACATGAACTAGAAACAATTCAGGCAGACTGTGGGAAGATATTTGTGAGCAAGGATCAAGTGGTAAGCAAGCCAGCCCTATCTCAGAATCTGGTTTTCCTGGGTGATTTCTTCCCAGCTTTTTCTGTCAATCCTAAACAGGCCTTGTTGTCCACACTTCACCCACTTTTCTTTTAAGAATTCCAAGGTTTTTCTGTTATGACTGAAGTGGCTATGGGAGCCCCCGTACCCACTAGTCAGGTAGAGCTGAGCAGCAGAGAGGAGCAGGCATGGGCGTGGTGGCAATTGTATGCATACACAAGAGCTTTAAACTTATTATGCACTGTCTTCCTCAAGTCAGGGTCCTTATTACTCGTAATTAAAGCATACGTGAGAAATTAGTTTAAGGAGCCAGCAGATTTATGGAGGAGAAAGTACATCCAGCAGATGAGATGTACTGGCCTTATCTGAGCAGAAACAGCAAAGGGCTTGAGAAGTAGTCTGTGCATCCACCAGCCACAGATGGTTTTGCTGGATTATCTCATGGAATTCACTGTAATTCCCCGCGTTTTTGCCTGCATTCTTAATGTAGCATTTTATATTTTTAGTTGTTAAACTCAGTAAATCTACCTAGTGTCATTAAAACACAAAAACCCAAAATGTTTTTTGTCTGCAGCTAGACTAGGAAAGGGGCCATCGGTTTTAAGTATTGATAATTAAATTAAAAGATAAAAGCAAGGGCCTCAACCTGAAAGTGAGGGGACCTCACTGCCCTGCATGCTTTCTCCCATCATTCCAGGCATCTGGGGCCTTTGTCTTTGCCTCTTAGGGTTAGGGAGGTCACTCTCCTTGGGATGGCCTTCCTTTAGCCCCCATGGCCTCATGCCTCCAGCCACATCGCATACCCGTCCCCACACGTATCCTTTGCTCCAGCAAAGGTGGTGCTGTGTCTTAGTCTGTGATATTGGGCACACTACTCCTGTCCTTGAAATGCCCTTCACTCTCCTTGGCTCCTCCCACATTCTCGGACTTGTGCTCCTTCAAGAAGCCTCTTCTGTAGAATGCCTTCCCTGACCGCTCACCTGCATCCAGAACTGTCACCTGCACCCCATCTGTACCTCTGCACATGGCCCACGGACACTTAGCACACTGCAGCATGATGACAGATGGACTCATCTTGTTCCCACATAAGATTTGAAGTGAGTTAGGCAGAACCTGCCTGTCACACTGATGTCCTCTGTGTCTAGCCAGTTCCAGCACATACTCAGTGGGTGCCCAGCTGGGAGAAGCATGTGATAGGATGACCAAGAGTCGCCATACTGACAGATAGGTGACCGAAGGCAGGTTACTTCATCTGTCAGTGCGTTAGTTTCCTAATTTATAAAACAGGTGAAGACAGTACTTCGCTTAGATGTGAATGTAAGAATGAAAAGAAGAAATAGAGGCAGTATTGTAGGGGTTAAGATCATGGCCTCTGGAGCCAGAGCTCCTAGTGTGAATCCCAGTCTGCTCCTTACTGTCTTTGTGACCTTGAGCAAGTTACCTGATCCTGTGTGCCTCAGTTTCCTTATCTGTAAAGTAAGATAATACAGTACCTGCCTCCTAACCCTGTAAATATTGAGTTAATGTATAAAAAATGTTTACTGTAGTATGTGGCAGAGTAAGCACTTACATACTAGGTATTCTTAAGTGTCTGATTAGTATTTAAGCAAATAGAATGGAAAATAATTATTGTAGAGTTCTGCACTGGTATATCAGGAATGTGTACATGCTTAACCACTTCTCAGGCAGCAGTCTCATTGGTGACTCTGCAATGGAGATTGTAGTTGAATGAATAATTTTAAACCCCAAAAGATTTTCAGGGACATGACTGTGTCTTTTACAACTCAGCTCTGAGTGACTTATTTTTTCTCCAGGTTCCAGATGTTCTGATTCAAAGAGTGCAGAAGCCTGTGGTTCGAGGGATTAGAAGCATGCACTTTGAATAAAACAGGGCTCATGATAACTTGAGGAAAGCAAAAGAAAGAAACTTCTCTGAGCAATGAAAGTGAGAAAATGCTGTTTTTTGCCATATAGGAATGGGGTGTGGATGGTGTGTGGAATGGCATTTGCTCCACGTCCAGGGACTTGGAAAATCTCACTTGGTTTAGTCCTCACACAGTTCCTTAGCCTGTACCTGTGGTTTCAAGTTCCTCTGGGCCCAGTTTGTGTCTCTCCTGAGACCAGAGCTCAGATGTGATGTTTATATTTGCAGAAGTGACCCCAAGGAAGCACAGGGAAGCTTGTAGGGAGAAGGCTGTGGGCAAGGACACCGATAAGGTGTACATTAGTGAATAGGCTTCTCACATTAAGACTGTCAAAACTGAATTCCTGAAAAAAAAATCTGCATCAGTTTTTCTATGAAACTTCATGTTAAGTAAGGACATCCTTCCATTTATCTGGCAGAGTCCTTGGAAACATCTTCAACTCCGTGCCTTCTTATCCTCAACAGTCAACCCATTAAAATCCTAGTAACTGCCTTTACCTCCACTGCCGCCAGCCTCATCCCGCCACCACCACGTCTCAGCTGCCTCGTTGCAGTAGACCCCTGCCTGGCCCCCCAGCTTTCATCCTCTCCTGACCTTCCATGGTCTGTCTGCAGCAGCCAGCCAGAGTGGTCCTTCAGAAGCAATGTGGGTTGTCACCCCTCCTGCACTCAGGATCATCTGTGGCCCATTTTCCTCCTGATGAAAAGCACGGTTCTTCCTGTGGCCCCCCCAACCCTGTAGTGGCCCCTCACGCTTCCCCACTGTCACCTTTACGCCCCCTCAGCGTCGCTCCAGCCGTCACCTTGGCCTTGGCTCTGCTTGTAACACGCCTGCTCGGCAGTCCTCACGGCTCACCCTCGGCACCTTCCAGCCTTCTCAAATGCTGTCGTGTTGAATGAATGATGTGAAATTCCTGGTATAATTTGTAGTGTGTTACAGATGCTGAATAAATGGTAGCCATTACTATTTTCTCATTTAATTCTCACAGCACTGTACGGTAGCTGCTCTTAATCCTAATTTGCAGTGGGAAAAACTGAGGCTCAGAAAGGTTGATTAGCCTAGAGCACTGACTTCCAAACCGTCTTGACTCTGACCCCACAGGTAGACTATATTGTACATACCGTGTATGCTTACCTGTGGATATGTGTGCATGTCACTGGAACAGAAGTTTCCCAAGATCTTAGCCTCACTGAATTTGAGACATTCTGATATTTCTGCTTTGTCCTAGTCATTTTATTTGATTACTAGTTTCAAACCATTAAATTTTTAAGAACCCTTTGGAAAAGTACTCGTCCAGGCTTTCGAGTCTGCATTTGTTGACTTTCCCCCGGCAGCATCTGAACCAGCTAACACAAGAGGACGTAAGAACTGAGGGAGTCAGAGCTCATGCTTGCTCACCAGGCTGGCGGCCTGGCAGACTCTTTCTCTGTGGCTCTTCTGGAGAGTCCGGATGCTCGTTGCCTGGCCAAGGCTGATCCTTTGAAGCCTGGGAAGAACCTGTACATGGGCTGGTACCAAATTTGGTACATCTACAACTTGCTGTCTAGAGAATCATAAAACGGTCACAAATAGTCTTAGCTACTTTAATCTGTTTTAATATTAAAAGTAAATGTCTTGACTCTAGCATCTTACTACGCTGATGGTCAGTGACTGTAATAGGATATGTGGGGGGGACTTGATAATGGGGGGAGTCTAGTAACCACAGTGTTGCTCATGTGAAACCTGAGCATAAGACTGTATATCAATGATAACAATATAAATGAATGAATGTATATCAAAACTATTGTAAAGAAAAGATGCATTAAGAAGCCAAACCAGAAATGAGATGTTACCATAACCAAAGCCTAAGTGAAGGGTCAGATTTGGAGAGTCAGGCACTGTCCCTGTATGAAATGAATTTATCTCTGTCAAGAGCACGAATGGGGTTAATACAGGCCCTTGTTCTTGGATACTGGACTAAATGCTGATTGCATATGAGATGCACGCTCACCTGATCTCTGTAACAACCCCAAAAGAGGGCACAGTCAGTACCCACGTCCCACATGAGGGACCCTGATGTTCAGACAGGCCCATCCCTGACCGAGGAGCGGGCACTTCCACCACGTCATCTCGGCCAGAGCCTCACTCAGCCACTAGGTCTGTCTCGCCTTTAGATTTGAAGAGAATTTCAGTGAAATCTCTATTCAAATCCCCTTGTTTAGAATAGTAATAATCAAGTTTAGATCCAGGCCAGAGTTTCCTCTGTGCTGTTATTGAAAATGTGATTTGATAAGAAATACTATTTAGGAGATTGCAAGGTGTTCACAGGAAAGAAAACATTCGTTCTGTAACAAATCTAAACTTTGTTAAACATGTTGTTAAATGCCTGTACCAAAGTGATTAGCAGGTAATTTTTCTCTTTCCAAAAATTCATATCTATTTTTAAAGGTATGGCAAGACGTCTACTTTGCATCCCATTATTAATTCACAGTAAGTAAGTCTATCCTGTAATAAAACTGATTTCTTTTCAGAATTAGAGACTCTTACGAGTTTCAATTCTCTACACTTACTCCCTGAACTAATAAGGTATAGAACCAAGCATCAAATAGATAATACTAAACCTTTATTTACGAATAAGCCTTAATAATAATAAACCTTAAAATAAACTTTTATTTTCAAATATTGCTCCCTTATATATCTGCCAGGTTCCAGCAACCTTTTGATGGTATGAAAATGTCAGTGTTACAGTTCAGCCTCTAAAATTCCAGTTTAATGATTGATGATCTGTGTAAACCACATCCTTCTTTTTTTTTTTTAAGGTACTTAGTTTTTTCTTTTTTTTATTAAGGTATTATTGATAGACACTCTTATGAAGGTATCACATGAAAAACAATGTGGTTACTACATTCACCCATATTATCGAGTCCCCCCCATACCCCATTGCAGTCACTGTCCATCAGTGTAGTAAGATGCCACAGAGTCCCTATTTGTCTTCTCTGAGCTACACTGTCTTCCCTGTGACCTCACACACCCTTGTGCACCAGTCATGATACTCCACAATCCCCTTCTCCCTCCCTCCCCACCTCTCCTCCCCGATCCCCTTCCCTTTGATAACTGTAGTCCCTTCTTAGAATCTGGGAGTCTGCTGCTGTTTTGTTCCTTCAGTTTTGCTTCATTGTTATACTCCACAAATGTGGGAAATCATTTGGCACTTGTCTTTCTCCACCTGGCTTATTTCACTGAACATAATACCCTCTAACTCCATCCATGTTGTTGCAAATGGTAGGATTTGTTTTCTTCTTATGGCTGAATAATATTCCATTGTGTATATGTACCACATCTTTATCCATTCATCTACTGATGAACACTTAGGTTGCTTCCATATTTTGCCTATTGTAAATAGTGCTGCAGTAAACATAGGGGTGCATATGTCCTTTTGTATCTGAGAATTTGTTTTCTTTGGGTAAAATCCTAGGAGTGGAATTCCTGGGTCAAATGGTATTTCTATTTTTAGTTTTTTGAGGAAAACCTCCATATTGCTTTCCACAGTGGTTGAACTAGCTTACATTCCCACCAGCAGTGTAGGGGGGGTTCCCCTTTCTCCACATCCTCACCAGCATTTGTTCTTAGTCTTTTCAATGCTGACCATCCTAACTGGTGTGAGGTGATACCTAATTGTGGTTTTAATTTACATTTCCCTGATAATTGTGATGTGGAGCATCTTTTCATGTGCCTGTTGGCCATCTGAATTTCTTCTTTGGAGAATTCAGTTCATATCCTCCACTCATTTTTTAATAGGGTTATTTGCTTTTTGGATGTTGAGGCATGTGAGTTCTTTATATATTTTGGATGTTAACCCCTTGTTGGATAAGTCATTTACAAATATATTCTCCCATACTGTAGGGTGCCTTTTTGTTCTGTTGATGGTGTTCTTTGCTGTACAGAAGCTTTTTAGTTTGATGTAGTCCCATGAGTTCATTTTTGCTTTTGTTTCCTTTGCTCAAGGGGATACATTCAGGAAAAAGGTGCTCATGCTTATATTCAGGAGATGTTTGCCTATGCTGTCTTCTAAGAGTTTTATGGTTTCATGACTTAATTCAGATCTTTGATCCATTTCGAGTTTACTTTTGTGTATGGGGTTAGACGATAGTCCAGTTTCATTCTCTTGAATATAGCTGTCCAGTTTTGCCAACACCAGTTGTTGAAGAGGCTGTCATTTCCCCATTGTATGTCCATGGCCCCTTTATCGTTTATTAATTGACCATATATGGTTGGGTTTATATCTGGCCTCTCTAAGCTGTTCCATTGATCTGTGGTTCTGTTCATGTGCCGGTACCAAATTGTCTTGATTACCGTGGCTTTGTAGTCGAGCTTGAAGTCTGGGAGCGTGGCCCCCCAGCTTTGTCCTTCCTCCTCAGGATGGCTTTGGAGGCCTCGTTTGTTCGTCATCTCGTTTTGTTCATTGTGAGTTTCGACTGCCCATATGGGATTGGTCTTCTTCCCTGAGGTGGGCCTGTATTGCAGTATACTTCCCTCTTCGCACGGCCTTTGCTGCATCCCACAGATTTTGCGGTGTTGAATTGTTGTTGTCGTTTGTCTCCATATGTTAGTTAATCTCTACGACTCGTTTCTTTATATTTTATGTTATTTAAATAAGATGAGTCATCCAAAGAGCTTTTGTCTGCCTATAATCTGCTAAATATTGGCACCTATGAGAAGACAGTGTCCTGCCCTTGAGGATCATTTCATCTCATGGAGAACTTTTCACCACGTTATTCATAATAATTGTACACTTTGTCTTTCAGATAAGCCCAAGCAATGGAGGGATTACTGCATTACATCAACCCAGCTCATGCCATTTCTCTCCTAAGTGCCCTCAACGAGGAGCGCCTCAGAGGACAGCTGTGTGACGTGCTTCTGATTGTCGGAGACCAGAAATTTCGAGCTCATAAAAATGTCTTAGCTGCCAGCAGTGAATACTTCCAGAGTTTATTCACAAATAAGGAAAATGAGTCACAAACTGTATTTCAGCTTGACTTCTGCGAACCAGATGCTTTTGATAATGTTCTGAATTACATTTATTCTTCGTCTCTGTTTGTTGAGAAAAGCGGCCTTGCTGCTGTGCAGGAACTAGGCTACAGTCTTGGGATTTCCTTCCTGACTAACATCGTTTCTAAAACACCTCAAGCCCCCTTTCCAATGTGTCCCAACAGAAAAAAAGTGTTCTTAGAAGACGAAGAAAACAGTTCTCAAAAGAGAAGCGTCATTGTTTGTCAGAGCAGAAACGAAGCACAGGGAAAAACCATCACTGCAAACCCACCTGACCTGAGCCATACTTCCCGGCCCTCACCTGGCGTGGCGGTGAAGACCAGCACCAGTAAGCCGCGTGTTCCAACACCAGTTGAGCCACTTCACAGTTTGTCATTAACAGAAAAGAACTGGCCAAAAGATGGTCCTGTGGGCTATGCAAAGGCCCTTGAGCATTCTGGATCTCTGGAAGACTCTGACAGAAGCACCCTGGTGAAAAGGAACACAGTGCTGCCTTCCAAGCCCCCACAGGACTTAGAGGCTGTGGGCGGGAGGGCAGGGCTCAGTGGCCAGCTTCCCAAGGGAAAAGTCGTAGAGCTGGCCTTGAAAAGACCGCGGCCACCTGTTTTATCTCTTCGAAGCTCATCAGAGACTCCCTATCTATTGAAAGAAACTAACAAAGGAAGTGGTCCAGGTGAGGACAGGAACTTGTTGTACTACTCCAGGTTGGGGCTGGTGATCCCATCCAGTGGAGCTGGCTCTGGAAGCCAGACTGTGGACAGAAGCGGCCCTCTTGTTAAGAGCCTCCTCCGACGGTCATTGTCCATGGACAGCCAGGTTCCTGTCTACTCGCCCTCAGTTGATGTGAAGCCTTCCCAGGGGTCATCCTCAGTGTCAACAAGTGCACCAGGGAATGTGTTCTGTGCTTTATCTCAAAAGTCATCTTCAAAAGACTGTGGTGAAAGGTCAGCCCTGGATGACCGGCCCCCGGCCCTGCAGCCGCACCGCCTCAGGTCCTTCAGTGCATCTCAGTCCACGGAGAGGGAGGGTTCCACCCCAGTGACCGAGGTTCAAATCAAGACAGAACCCCGCAGCCCACTCTCCGATCCCTCAGACATCATCCGAGTCACCGTGGGAGACACAGCAGGGGCCTCATCGGTCACGAGAGACCTTTCTCTGAAGACAGAAGACGACCAAAAAGACATGAGCAGACTCCCAGTGAAAAGGAGGTTCCAGGCTGACCGAAGACTGCCGCTGAAGAAGCTGAAGGCGGATGAGCATGGGTCTCCAGGGTCAGAAGATAATTTTGAGGAAGGTTCAAGCCCTACTCCCCTCGATGCACATTTTCCAGATTCTGACTTGAATAAAGATGAATTTGGTGAGTTGGAGGGAACAAGACCAAACAAAAAATTTAAATGCAAACATTGCCTTAAGATCTTTAGATCAACAGCAGGCCTTCACCGGCACATTAACATGTACCATAACCCAGAAAAACCCTATGCTTGCGACATCTGTCACAAGCGGTTTCACACAAACTTCAAAGTGTGGACACACTGTCAGACCCAGCACGGCATAGTGAAGAATCCGTCACCAGCCTCTAGCTCACATGCCGTTTTGGATGAAAAATTCCAAAGAAAGCTGATTGACATAGTGAGAGAGAGAGAGATTAAGAAAGCCCTGATCATTAAGTTAAGGCGCAGCAAGCCCGGTTTTCAGGGACAGAGCAGTTCCCAAGCACAAGTCATCAAGAGGAACTTGAGATCGCGAGCCAAGGGAGCGTATATTTGTACTTACTGTGGAAGAGCCTATCGCTTTCTCTCTCAGTTCAAACAGCACGTAAAAATGCACCCGGGAGAGAAACCCATTGGAGTGAATAGAGTTGCTAAGCCTAAAGAGCATGTGCCTCTTGCGAGTCCGGTAGCAAACAAGGAGGTTTTCCAGTGCCGCCTCTGTAATGCTAAGCTCTCTTCTCTTCTAGAGCAAGGAAACCACGAGCGACTATGCAGGAACGCAACCGTTTGCCCTTACTGCAGCCTTAGGTTTTTCTCGCCTGAGCTAAAGCATGAACATGAGAGTAAGTGTGAATACAAGAAGCTGACCTGTCTCGAGTGCATGCGCACCTTCAAGTCCTCCTTCAGCATTTGGCGGCACCAGGTTGAAGTGCATAATCAGAACACCATGGCGCCATCCGAAAACTTTTCTCTACCCGTTCTGGACCACAATGGGGAAGTAACTGGTTCTGCTAGGCCCCAGGCACAGCCCGAGCCTAATAAAGTGAACCATGTGGTTACCACCAAAGACGACGTGTTCAGTGATTGTTCAGAGCAGGTGAACTTCGACTCAGAAGATTCCTCCTGTCTCCCTGAAGACCTTAGCCTTTCGAAGCAACTGAAAATCCAGGTCAAGGAGGAGCCTGCAGAGGAGCCTGAGGAGGAGGCACCCGAGGCCAGTGCAGCCCCCAGAGAAGCGAGTTCTAGCAAGGATGCCGCCCTCTGGCCCTGTGAGAAATGTGGCAAGACGTTCACGGTGCACAAGCAGCTGGAGCGGCACCAGGAGCTTTTATGTTCCGTGAAACCGTTCATCTGTCATGTTTGCAACAAAGCTTTCCGCACCAATTTCCGGCTCTGGAGTCACTTCCAGTCCCACATGTCTCAGGCTACAGAGGACTCGGCTCCTAAGGAATCAGACGCATGCCCTGTTCCCACAAACTCTCCGTCACCACCACCTCTGCCCCCGCCCCCACCGCTGCCCAAGATCCAGCCCCTGGAGCCCGACAGCCCGCCTGGTGTGTCCGAAAACCCGGCTCCCACCGCGGAGAAATTGTTTGTGCCCCAGGAATCAGACACCCTTTTCTACCACGCCCCTCCCCTTTCAGCAATCACATTTAAGAGACAGTTCATGTGTAAACTCTGCCATAGGACATTTAAAACGGCGTTTAGTCTTTGGAGTCACGAGCAAACCCACAATTAAAAGACCACCCCTCTCCGCCTTTATTGAAACGGGACACGGTCTCCAGATTTCAACCTAAAACTCTAAAAAATATTGTGTTTCTCTGGACCTTACAGTCACAGTATCATTTGACTTCATTCCCGTTGAAACTTGATTGGCCTTGGTGGTCTGCATGGTTCCTCACCCCATGGTGTCAATGTAATCTTTTACTTGAGGTTGTTTTGTTTTTTTACTAATTTGCAATTAGTGAAATACTATTAAAGTATTTCTTCTTTTGATTGTATCAGACACCCAAGTTCTAGTTAAATCTTAGCCACGTTCTTAAGTCCAAAATGTATCAGGAAGAAGTGGAGTAGTTTGCAGTATTGATTTAGAGTTTAGAATCTTTTAGCAATAAAAAAGATAGACCTCAACTTTCACAAGTTATCCTGACACTTGAGAAAAATAAATATTTGGTATTTTGTGGTCATGTAGAACTTTTTTTTTTTGTATGAAAATGTGAGAAATTTAAATCAGCAATAGTGATACTTAGGTTTTTTATAAAATAACAGAAACTTGCTCTTGGGTCATTTAATATAATTAATGATGGAAGACTTGGGAAGTGAAAATACTACGATTTCTGCAAGACCTCTAAGTCAGTTCACAAAAACCTCAGTAGTTTCGGGCGTTGTAATCAGAATGGCTGCATCATGCTCTCTGCGTTCTTCACGGTCTTGAATTCAGACCAGCGCGGAAGGACTGAGTGGTTGCCTCTGACTTGAGCTGTCACCAGCACAGTCCGAGTGTATTTGAGACAGAAAACAAAGATAACGTATGGCATTGACTTTGAACTTACCAGTGTTCATATCACAGAGAAGTCAGAGCAGACATTTACATAGATCTCAAGCCCCAGAGTCAGTACAGCCACTTTAAATCCCAAATTTCCATTGACTTCCAGAGATTTTAAGCTGCGGGAGGAACACCACACTGCAGCCTCCCTGTTCTTTTCAAAAACAGTCTTACAGTATGTTTCCTGCCTCTGTCTGGTGATGAGTTCTGTTAGAATTTGTTGGAGTTACTGCGGTAAAATGTCCATAGTGAAATCATTCTGCTTTAAGTCACTGCCTCATATTTCATCAAGGGTCCAGAATTAGTTCTGCTACTTTTTTTGGCCCATAGTTTAGGCTGCCCTTTTTTTTTTTTTTTCTATTTTGAAGAAGTTGTAATTAAAAGCCTTTCAGTAGGTGTTATCCAAATCTCAGTGGGGTGTTTCAAAAGGGAAAATGTTTATTTCACTTGTAAAGGGGAGGTTAGGTACATAAAAGCAGAAATATTATTGAAACTACAGGATCCTTTTAAGGTAGGTGATAACGCATTAAGATTCCAGTATGTTTTTTTTTACAATCTGTTCTTTCAAATAGACACATCAACTACTGTGACTAAGAAATAATTTGTTGAGTGCTTAAGGTTGCGCTCCAGCAGAAGAGAACTGAGGACTCAGCTGTCTTATCACCCACATTCCATACTGACAGTAGGAGAGAGATTGTGGAAAAACAAACATTTTTATAAAGTACTAATTGACTTTTTACATTATAGAAATACATATGAAATTTTGCCTTTTATTCTCTTATTTAAGAACTATCAAGAGTCCCAAAATATTTGAGTGGTTACTTGCTGTTTTTGGTTCTTAAATTTGATGAGAAAGGAAAATAAGTGGCAGTTACCGATTTTTGCCATCTTCATATTTTCTTGAAGAAATCTGTGCATTTTAAAGACAGAACTACAGCATACGATTTTATGTGGAACATCAGGATGGATTATTATTCGTTGAATTCATTCCTGTGTAATGAATTACTCTGAACACCTTGGTGTCTGTCACTTCCTCTAAAGAAGACAGGTCCCCGCAGAGTAATCATTTAACAGCGGTTAGAGTATCTGTAATAATTCCATGATACACTGTATCTTGGCATTGTAAATTCACTATCCCTGGACTTGAACCTTTATGCTACATTTTTGAAGGTTTTCTTTTTATACTGTTAATCAGTAAATATTTTTTACCTAAATATAGTCTCTGCATATCTGTTAGATTTTAAAACTTGCCAGTGTTTTGTCTTGTTAGCTCACATTTTTGTCTAGGTAAGGAACATAAGATTTCAATAAAATTTTGAACCAAAAACATTTATAATGCAGTTCTGGTTTTTGTATTAATTTTTATACTGTACCTTATAAGCATTAGGCTGAAAGAGTTTATTTTGATGGTCAAAAAAAATAAAGTATGCTTCAACTCATAACTATTTTCAATGTTAAGTAAAATGATGAGAGACATGCAAATTGCTTTATTCAATAAACAGTTTTCTTAAGAAGGTTTATCGCAGCCAGTAGGCAAATACTTGGCATAAGACAAATTGAAACTCTTTAGCTAGAAAGATACTCCTTAAAATGTTTTTTCTGATTGTAATTAATTTTTTGAAAATGTAGAAAGTTAATTATCTTTGTAAGTATTCAGGATGCCTGCTTTTTTTGCAGTTGTGGAAAGAATGTAAGATGTTTTAATATATTTGTTAATCTAAGAGCTTGTTACTGAATCACTTTCTTTGGGCAAGGGAGACACCGTAAAATGCGTTTTTATCAGAGTAAGCAATGGAGGTAACTGCGTTTTTTCTATAGTAATATTTGAAAATGAATAGAATATTCACCTATAAAGCTAGTTGTGGTTAGTATGCATTTAATTTTATCAAGATACACAGCTAACAGTTCAGCTGTGATGCTACTTGGATTTGTGTGGAGATGTGAGTGGTTCTTGGTTTTCTTTTTGGGGATGGATTGTTACAGCCTTCTCTTCCTAAAAACAGGCCCCAGTACCCTGTACTGGATCGCTGATGACCTAACCCACATCCAGCACCCATTGGTGCTAATGAAAGTAGAAGCTGAGACAGGAATAAAACGTGCCCTTTCGTAGAAGCAGGGAGTGTCCCCGGCCACTTGGACAGTCCGGGTGAGGAAGAGACAAAAATGAACTGATCTAAAGGCAGCCTTAGTTCCCTCAATTGTGTGTGTGTGAGTGAGATGAAACCATGACCTAGAACTTTAGGAAGTAATTTGAATTTTCTTACTACAAAAATAATTACTTGTCGTGTAACAGGTTTCTTTGTAAATTGCACTAACTGATATTGGAATATGACAAGTCAGTATCAGCTTCTGGTATCTCATTGATGCTTTTTGCAGTAATTGTGAAAAGCATTGATTTAAACAATGCTGACAACTTCCTTTAACACTGGCTTTTTTATTTTAAAAATAGGGTTTTCTCTTGTGGCTTTAGCACTTTAAGAAGTTTGATATTTGCCTAATTTGTAATATGCTTGGTAAGTGTTTCTCAGCGTTTTATCCGGCACACAGCATTTCCACGTGGCTGGGGAGAAAACCGAATGGTCGGGGTTTAGATTCTGGAGGAGAAAAAGTGAGTTACTGCCAGGGCTTAAAAACCCTCCCGTTGGCCATGCAGGAACCGAGTATTCTGTGACCGCAGTAACTGAGTCAGCGCTCTTCAGCCATTTCCTAGTGCTGTCCGGATTTTCCAGTTATCCTTGGTTAATACTAATTCTCAAAAGGTGACATTAATCCAACACTTTTCAAATTTTTCATTGATACTTGTTAAAAGAAAAACAAACATGGTTTTATAATTATGTGTATTTTTTTGTCATATGCCTTAGAGTAAATCTTTGTTCAATTTTATTTAGGAGTAAGCTTGTGGGGGCTAAAATTTCATGTAAAGTAGAATTTCCATCTAATGTTAATCCATCGCTTATTTGTATGCAGGCATTATCTGTTCATTTGGCTTAAATCTTGACTAAGAATGATTGGAGTCAATAAATTTGTACTGTATTTTGTTTTGAGTCACAGTCTCATTGGTATGTCTGGGCTTGGGTAATGATGCTCCGTAGCATTTCAGCTTATGAAGGGAAAGACCAAGCCCTCCCCCTTGGACGGTACAAACGGCCAGTAGGAGTTGTGGCAGAACTAACCTTCCCTAGCAGCTGCAAGTTACTTGGCCGCCACAAATACATGATAAATAAAACAACAGAAGCTGTGGTCTTCACCTACCCACCATTTTGTTTACTGTTGAGATTAATAGTTTTTTAAATGGTAGTGGGGTAAAGTTTCTAAGCACTGTCAATTTTGGCATAGTCATTGGTCAGCTAGTTTTACTTCATAATGTTAACAGGCTTCCAAGTTGCAGCATCTCATTTGGAGGCATCCTCAGTAATACCTGGCTTTCCCAGTGAAGAGCTAAGCTGTAGGTGTTTTAACACTACCAAGACTGTGGGCCTAGAGAAGGAAGGGAGAGATGGACCGGGCCAGCGAGGACTGATTCACCCAACCTGGGAACTGCACTCAGTGCTTCCAGTGGGTTTGTTCCCTAGCCTGAGCCTAAATTCCTCTCTCTTGGGAGCCCCCTGGCTAGGAGGTTCTTGAATACACTGCACCAGGAATAAACCATGTAATTTTTTTTCTAATCTGTTTTAGCCTTGTATCCAATTTGCCACCAAGTATTGTTTAAAAGCTGATTTGCCCTTCTCAGTAACAATAGGATTCTCATTTGTGACTTCATATTTATTACACATTACAATGCAGGTCGTCCTCTTGCTTCCTCCTTGGCCTTAGGGACACGCTCAAGATGCGTGTGGCGGCCAGACTGTGCCTCCCCTGTGTGAGATGTCTCCCCAGCCAGGGACTAAATCTTGGCTCTGTTGAGAATGTGAACTCTGTGGACTCTGGAAGTTGAAGGGCAAGTATTACACAGAGCTATGCCTGTGGCAGAAGATTCCCTGTTGGGATACAAGCCTCTCAAAGCATGGGGCAGCCCTGTGGTAGCGTAAATTCAGGTATCTTACGACGGGCCCCCGCCCCTGTTCCCCACTGTCGTGTCCCTTGGCCAATTCGTTGGCCTCGCAGGAAAGCAAACCTCATTGTGCCCAGCTGAAGGTGTCAGATCCCATGTAATTGGCAGGATTTCTGGCCCCCTTTGCACCCACTCCTCACCCCAGCCAGAAGTAGCTAGCCCTCGAGTGTTCCCACCAGACCCTGATGGGGTTTCCCCTGTGTGGTCTATACGGAGCAGGGAAGCTATTCCTGTTTGTTTCCAGGGCTGGGCAAAGGGAAAGGGCCTAGTAAGTACCTGATAAATGCAGCAAACAATTTTTTTTTCAAGGCCATTTATTTTCAGCTACTATGAGAAGGAAACTTGCTGAACACCTCAGCATCTATCCCCCAGATGTTGATTCAGCCAGTTAGTAAGAGACTCGGAGTGTATTTTAATTTGTGTGTGGTTCTCAGTAAGCCTCAAGGAGGAATGGAAATATTCAAACGCCTGGTGTCAACTGCCAAGTCCCTTGGACGAGACAAATGCACTCGCGCTGGCAGAGCTGTCCTGGGCCTGCGGTGCGCTGAGTGTCACTGGCACTTCTAAAGTGCCCGGTAGTAGGTCATGCCCGTGTGGTGAGGTGTCTGGGTAAACTCATCAGTAAACCTAAGAGGAGCAGTGGTTAATTCGCAGCCAGAACTATGTCGTAGTGGTAAATACACTGAGTGCCAGCTGCGGCATGAAGCAGGTGCAGGTACATGCCAGTATTTGTAAAATAGGAGCAGGATGTACCCCACCTCTTCCGCATTCCCAGATATTGCAGTACCCAGCCCCCTCCATGTGGAATATTCCTCAGTCTCCCTTTGACTTTAATGCTCCTGATAGTTTTGATTATGAACATCTTGTAGAGTGTCCCTTAACTGGAGTTTGCCCAGTGTTTACTCCTGATTAAATCCAAATTACGTATTTTCGTATGGAAGTATCACAGAGGCTGTGTTCTTCTCATTTCATCCTATGGGCGGCATGGGACACCTGTTGGTCCTGATCCTGATGGAACTCATTTTAATCATTGGATCATTTCTGCCAGATTTCACCACTCTGCTTTTCCCCACTTTGTAGTTAGTAAGTATTTTGTGGGGAGATATTTGGAGCCTATGTAAAATCCCATTCCCCATGTCAATTTTACCCACTAATTTTTAGCATCTGTTGCTGTTTCTGGCCTGAACTTATTTTTATAGTCATTGCAAAATGGACATTTTCTCATGCCGCCATTCCGTCTTCATTTATTTGTGGGCCAAACTGCATGAAAAATGTTCTGTTGTTCTCACTTATTCACTTACGTATGTATTGTGGTCTTGCAGAGATTGGTCTAATGGATTATAATCAGTTGCTACCATGTTTTAAGTTTTGATGCTGAAATTATCCGAGATTTAGCCAGTGGGAGCTTCAAACTGGCTTCTCTGACCTTTGACATGTCCCCTTTATTCTTCTGAGTATTTTCTTACTGTCTTGCACAAGATTTCCCAACTCATCATCTTCTATCCCTGCCAGAGCCCTGAAATCAACCCTCTCTCTAAGGAATCCGATTCCTTTTAGTGGAGAATATTGTGTGGAAAACCAAGATCTGGGCATGAAGTGGGCTCACTTATACTAGGGTGTGGGTGCTCCCAGGCCCTCTGTGCACAGGCTTAAAGGGGAAAAAATACACACATGCACATGTGGATTTATTTCTGAATCTTCTAGATCTGTCTATACATGTGGAAATCTGTGAGTCCACACCGAGAGCTTCAATTCCAGTCCAACACCACATGGTTCATCTCATGGCTCCCCCTTTCCATGTTTATGCCTTCCCTCTCGGACAGGAACTAGGCTCCTAGGACCTCAGTGTCCCTGTATGAGACCAATCTCCGGCCCCTCAGGCCTGCCTTCCACACCCAGGCTGACTTCCTGCTTGTGTGGGTCTACGTAATGACTTTTTAACAAGGGAAGGAAGGAAAGCAGATAGGAAGTGGGGCAGGAGGAAGGGAGGGAAGGAGGGAGGAAGGAGACGGTCTCTTTTTCCTTTCAGTCCTATCAATTTTTTGCTTCATGTGGTTTGACACTCTGATATTAGATGCATAAATATACAGGATTGATAATTGACCCCATTATCATCTTTATAATGATATTTATCTACTGTGAAACCTACATTGTGTTAATATAACTATTCAAGCTTTCTTTTGACTAGTTTTAGCATGGTATCGTTTTAAATCCTTTTACTTATAACCTACTTGTGCCATTATATTTAAAGTGTCCCACAATACATTGTTATTATTTTTGCTTCAAATAGTCAACTAAAATTTTAAAGACATTTAATTAATAGGAAACAAAGTCTTTATATTTTCCCATATAAGTTTCCATTTCTGGTGCTCTTCATTTCACCTACAGATAAAAAATTCCATATTGTATCCTTATTCTTCTGCCTGAAGGACAGTAACATTAATATTTCTTCTTATAGTGTAAGTCTACTAGTGCTATTCTTTCAGCATGTGTATGTCTAAAAAAGTATTTTGCCAGTTTTGAAAAATAGTTTTGCTGGGTATCAAATTCTAGCTAGTTTTTTTCTTGCAGTACGTTAAAGATGTTGCTTCATTTTTTCCAGCTTAAACTGTTTCCAAGAGAAATCTGCTGTCCTTATCTTTGTTCCTCTATATGTAATGTATCATTTTCACTCTTCCTGCTTTAAAATTTTTCTCTTTTACCACTTTTATGCCATCTGATTATGCTGTAGTTTTTATGGTGTGCGTGTGTGTATGTGTGTGCATGCACACATGCATGCCCATGCACACCTGGATTCATTTAAGTTCTTGGATGTTTGATTTTTTTATCAGATTTGGAAATTTTTCAGCCATTATTTCTTCAAATATTTTTCTTTCCTCCCCTCTCTTTTAAGGACTTCAATCACACATTTATTAGGACATTTGAAACTGTCATAGAGATCACTGTTGCTCAATTAAATTTTTCCCTTTTTTTCTCTCTAGGTTTCATTGTGGATAGTTTCTACTGCTATGCTTCTAATTCACTAACTTCTTCTTTTCTGTAAAGTCTAGTCTGCCATTAACCAGCTGGTGTCGTTTTCATCTCTAGAAGTTTAGTTTGGATCTTGTTTATATCTTCTATGTCTATACTTAACATGTTCGATCTTGCCTCTAGCTTCTTGAACATATGGAATATAGTTATAACAACTTTTTTTAATGTCCTTGTATATTTATTCTGTCATCTGTTCTATTTCTGGATTGGCTTCAATTATTTCTTTTCCTCCTCATTGCCAGTAACATTTTCCTGCCTCCTGGCATAACTGGTAATTTTTGGTTGGATGGCAGACAGTGAATTTTATCTTGTTGGGTGCTGGGTGTTTTTGTATTCCTATAATTGTTCTGGAGCTTTGTTTGAGGGACACAATTAACTTACTTGGAAATAATTCTATCCTTTTAGGTTTTGCTTTTAAACTGTGTTAAGTTTAAATCAGATCAGTAGGGCTACTACTCCTGCTCCCCCACTGAGGCAAGCACATTCCTACCTAATGTCCCATGACGTACTTCAAGCACTGTGAGCTCCAGCCATTGTTCCCTCTAATCCTTTCAGGTGTCCTTTTCCTGGCCCCAGGAAGTTTCCTCACATATGTGTGTTGATCAGTACTCAGCTGAAGAGCCGAAGGGCCTCTCTCTCTGCAAACTTCTTCTCTTGGGTACTTGACCCTCGGAGCCGTGGCCGCCTTGTCTTCCCTGGCCTCCCAGCTCCAGCTGCTCAGTCAGGCTGTCCACCCCACTTCTTTCTCCTTTCTCAGTGGCCAGTGTTCTTTGGTGTCTGATGTTCAATATTTTGAAAATCATTCTTTTATATATTTTGTCTGGAATGTAGTTGTTTAATGCAGTGTATAAATCCAGCCTCTATTATTTCATGTTGGTCAGAAATGGAACTGAAACTTGTTACTGAGTTGTCAACAGGCTGACTAAATGTCCTATAGCAACTAGTACTGGATGTACATGGATGCTACACCAAAAACTTCCCTGGGGAAAATTTTTCCAAATTCCAATCATGAAAGAACTCAATGGAGAGTTTCTCAAACTTGACCAAAATATCACATACACATCACACTAAATACAAACTAAATGTATCCCCTCCTCAACTCACCCTTAGTCGGGTCTCAGAGAGCCTATGTTCACCTCAATACCAACCATCATGAAAGGAATGTGGTGGGAGGATGTCAGAATGGAAAGAGCCAGACTCTCTCTTGTCTTTGGGATGTGCTTGGTCATGCTTCTGTAAAACTTGCCGTAGTAAGATATTTACAGCTCGGACGTGGCCTCTACAGGCAAGGTGCCCTGGAGCCCAAGCTTCATTCACTCCCCAGTCAATCTACCTCTGCCCTTTTAATTCATTTATAGTGAAAAACCTCAGTCACGACCCACTCTGAGAAATTTGTAATCAGCTAACGGGTCACAATCTGCCATTAGACGACCCTTTCCTTTGTCCCAATCTTCAGATGACCTGGGTGGCAAAGATGTGCTCTGTAGAAAGAGGCTAGAGTGACTTCTGACTTTCTGGCCAAAGGAGGAACTGTCCCTTTGATTCTCAATGTTTTTGGTGGCAAAGATGATTCAAGTGGCAGACACGCTAGACCCATTTTTCTCTCTCATGTGGTAGACATTGGGAAATCAGGATGAAGCCTTAATGTGTACCACTAGAAACAGACGTTTGTTGTGCCAAGAAGCAGAGGTTTCATTCTAATGGCATCAGTGACGAAAAGGAGGTTTTCACAGGCTATTAAAGTTGAGTCTCCAAGATGAGTTCAGAGAGCCTGTCAAGGACCAGTTTCTGTTCACAAAATCAAAGACCAAAGATAGATATTGAGTAATGAGTAATGTTTGATATTATGTTCTTCATATTTTGCACTAAAGAAGAAAACATAAAGTGCAAAAAATCCTTAACCCTTTCACTTAAATAAAATAATTTACATCAAGTGCTGTTGGGTCTTTAAGGACTGGGCTCTGCTTCTAGGCCCCTCCACACACATGTAACGTTAGGAACATTCAGGGAATTTTCCTGACTTTTCAGTTTGATTAGTTGGAAATGCCTGCAGCCTACCATTAAGGAAAGTCTTAAAAGAACTCAGGAGTTGAAGCTTTTTCCCTGGAAACTTTGATTTTGTCCAAAGAGTTACAGTTAAAAGAGTTACCAGAGCTTCAGAACAGTCTTATAATTGATAGAATTTAGAGATTCTCTTCTTTGAAATAACCGTATTTCCAGTGCTAATCCTAGGACACAGTATGTTCCCAATAAGTATTTTGGGTTTTTTGCTTTTTTGGTTTTGGTAATACAGTAAGTCAAGGCCATATTATAATTTTTGAGGACCCTAGATACTTTGAGGGGAACTTTCTCCCATAAAAAACATATATTCTCTTTTCCAGCTGCATTGATATAAAGAAAAATATAACCCAGGCTAGATTAAAAGTTAAAAATCTTCCTTGGACCCCAAAAGTTCATTTTCTTCCTTCTGATTTTCGAAGAAATATAAATATTTGTGTGGTTCCCTGACAGTGCTAGGGGTCCTACATCCTGTGCATAATGGAGAAGTCAGCCCTGATTAAAGGAACAGATGAAGCAAGCAGCCAGGCGAGCCTACCGAGACACTCAAACCCACAGAGAAATGGAAATGGGCTTCCAGAGTTTATGTAGAAGTTATCCAGTGGATGATAACTTCCCAACATTTATGTTTCTTTTTTAGCCTAATAACTGAGATCAGGAATTCTTACAGGGATTTTTTTTTAATTCTTTAAAAAATAAATATGAAGTGTTTTTCATTTCTGACACATGACAAATTTGGTGCTTGGAGATTTCCTACTGAGAGACATTTGGATTCTTGATAAAACATCCTTTCTGACGAGTTACCAGACCCATAAGGAGCAGAGGGATTTTCAAGTCCCCAGCCTTCCTCCCAAGAAGCAAACAAGCTCCTGTGCCAGGGCACAGCTGGGTTGCCTGAAGGAGACATCCCCCATCACTAGGAATACTGAGCCTGGGGCCAGTGATGAGGGAGGGGAGCAGGGCTCGTAGGGACGCGGGCAGACATGGTGTGCAGGAAAGTGTTGCCCTAACAAGACTCTGTTCTTAGAAAATTTTCAAAGTTGGGCCTTGGCTGGTGTGAGTCCTAGCAAATCACCAAACCCGAGGGTGGCCTTGAGAGGACCCAACAATGGTTTGAAGTCCATGTCACCTCCGGCTGGTTTGAAGTCCATGTCACCTCCGGTTCATAACTGAATCCAACCACAGCCCCCTGTGAAAGCATCTCAGGTGGAGGTGTTCATGATCATGGCAGATCAAGCCGAGAGCTCACAGCCGACACCTGAGGAGGCCCGGGGCATGAGAGGCGGCAGAGCCAGCCAGCCACAGAGTCAGAGCACCCAAAGCTGCAGGGCTGACAGCCGGTGCACGCCAGGTGCACCAAGATGTTTCAAAGTGACATAATGACATAATAAAGATGACAAATGACTGGACATTATCAGGACTGAACAGGCAGATTTGAGAAAGAAACAAAACTTCCAGAGAAGAAATATTAATGATTTGAAAATTTTTAAACTCAGTGAATAGTGCTAAAGCCTGAATATTTATTATCTCAGCCAAAATTCTTATGCTGAGATTTAGTGCGTCATATGATAATGTTAGGAGGCGGGGCCTTTGGGAGGTGATGAGTTCATGAAGGCGGAGCCCTCATGGTGGGATTTAGTGTCCTTGTAAAAGAGGCGGACGGATCTCCCTGCCCTCGTCTGCCATGTGACGACACACTGAGAAGAAGCCGTCTGTGAACCAGGAACGGGGTCTCACCAGGCACTACACCTGCTGGCGCCTTGATCTTGGGCTTCCAGCCTTAAGAGCCGAGAGAAATAAATAAATTTCCGTTGTTTGTAAGCTCCCCAGTCTGCAGTGTCCTGTTAGAGCACCCTGAATCCAGTACGATAAGTGGGTCAAAGAAGAGATTTCATATGACTGCAGAGAACCAAGGAACGGGCAAGCACATCAGAGAAAAATTAGAGACTCAGTACAAAGAGACAAAGAGATTGAAAATATCAAGGAAAAGTTCAAAGTTACGGAAATGTTTTGCTCTGGCCAATGGACTCTCAGGGATCGGCATCACTCTCCCACCTGAATGCCTGGCAGATACATGACTCAGCAGTTCTCAGCACTTTGGACCCCAGGCATTGAAGTGACACCTTTTAAATAACTTTAATGCTATTAAAACATTAGGTGTTTAATATATTTAATATTAATATTGTAATAATGATATTTAATGCTAGATGTGACCATTTTAGATGCTTTTTGTTGTATATTTAATATGAACTTAATATTTAATATGAATTTTAAAATTATCTTAGGTCATCACTTGGTCAAGAGCAGCCGTCAGACATAGTTATCTGAACTGAGAATGAGCTAAGCAAAGAAGCAGACCTTGAAAACACTATTGATGAGTTTGTTTCCATTAAAGCCTGGAAGGTAAAATTATCATAAATTCTGTTTATGGTGTTCGTAAAATATTTAAACTTAAAATAATGTTATGACTGTTAGTACACCTACTTTTCCATCCTTCAATATTCTTCGATTATTGTTCTAGAAAAAAATCCAAACCATTTTAAAAAATACCCAAGAACATGTGTATAGGGGTGCACATTTTTCATTTGTTCACAGCCCAATGTGGCTCAGCTCAGCCCCGGTCTTTATTCAAAATGATATTTCGTTCATCATAGTTGCTTTACAATAATTTTTATTTTTTTAATATTGCATTAAAATTGTACTTATCTTTATTACCGAATGTTTGGCATCCCCTTAAATTTTGCACTGCAGGCAAACGCCTCTCTGGCCTCACACCCATCCTGACCTAACCTCCATTCTGCACTGTCTAGCGGCCAGGAGCAGGGACACTGAACGGGAAATCACACTGCAGCCTTTCCCAGGCAGACGCTTGACGTTGTAAGGTCACGTGACCGTTCGTCGGCGCGCTGGACTTGAAGAAAATAAGGCTGGACTTTTTCCAAGTTCAGCACAGCTCCTTCTGTTCTGGGAGAACACAGAAGCTTCCGGAAATGGCCATTCATCACCCTTAGGCAGCTGGGTACAAAGATGAAAAGGAAGGACAGCTGCCAGCTCTGAAGGTGAGCTGATGGGGACGGGGCTGGTGTCACTGCACAGGTACGTGCTCCGTCCTGCACTTTGTATATATTATACCAGATGTTCAAAAAGCAAATATGAGGTATATGATGCTCAGGCCCCATCGCAGACCAACCAGAGTTTCTTGGGCTTATTACGGAAAATACTGGAAAGCCTGGACTTGATCGCTGACGGAAGAACCAAGCGGCACTCGGAGGTCTTGGCGTGTTGAGGTTTATTTCACACCGGCGGGCTCCGAGGGGAGGAATCTCCCAGGGTCTGAGCCCTGAACAAAGGCAAAGGGAGCAAGACATACCTTTCTGCCTCTGTATCTGCAACATTCCTACGTGCACAGCAAGCGAGCAGGCAAGGGGGAGGGAGTTTAGGGAGGGAACCTAGACGGTGGGTGCTCCGCAGAGCGGGAAATCAAGGGAGTGTTTTTGTTGTTTGTGTTGAGGAAGGGGAGCCACCTGGGCCAGACTGCTGTCCTTGTAAAATTTTCCCTATTAGGCTGAGCCCCAGGTATGAGAGATCTTTGTAAACCTTGGGATGACTAATAAGATTCTAAAGTGCAGCCACGGCCGAGAACAGTGGATTGAGAGCCGTGCCTTGCAAACTTTAATGTCACCTGCACCACTTGTTATGCCATGGCTTCTGCTGTCCCAGGCCTGTGGCCCCGGGATCTGAATTTTCCCTCCAGCCGAGGCCTCCCACGCTGTGGACAGCAAGGCTCTACATTTCTCACTGTCAGTTCCCAGGAGGGCTGGGAACCTGCATTTTTGACAAGCGCCCAGAGATTCTCAGATGAATTTGAAAACCACCGAAGTCACAATTTCCCAAGAACCAAGTTCCCAATTGTTTTGTCAGTTGACAGGGAGTTCTGTCAAATTCAAATGAGAAACTTGGCTTATGGGATTTCAGAAGCTACTTTAAAAAATAATTTTAAAAAGATAGGAGAACTCAGCCAAGGACAGGGAGCACATTCCAAGCTGGGCAGCGCTGGGGGCAGGCAGGCTCTGTGGGCACTGCCCAGCTCTGCCTGAGAGACACAGGGTGTCCGTGGGCACCTGGAAGCAAGGACCCCAGAGACGCCCCCTCATCTCAAGGAAGCTCCAAGATGACAGTGACCCACCCAAGACAGTCCAACCAGCCGGAGACAGAGCCAGGCCTCCCAGCGCCAGTTCTGAGCCAGGCCGGAGATTGGGGGACAGAGGGACTGGCTCAGGCCGCGCGCCCCCTCCTCCACTCTGGAGCTTCCGTCTCGGTTCCCGTCTGGCTCCTAAAGACAGCCCAGCCGACAAAGGACATTCAGCAGCACTGGGTGGGGCGTGGCGGCTGCCCAGCAAGAGCACAAAGCCTGCGGACTCCATCAGGTCAGTTCTTTGGGCCCAGGTGTGTCGATACGGCAGTGCCGCAGAGGGTCCCTGTCCTCTGAGCCGGGCGAGCGGACCGGCATCCCTCCAGGCCCGTGTCTCCTTCTGGGAACACAGACCACCTGTGGCCCCGCACGCTCGCTGCCCCTGGGACTGGCTGTGGTGCTCTGGCCAGTTCGGAAAAGCAGGTGGGCGTGGCCAAGCTGCCTGTGTTAGGGTGCCCGCATCTGCCGGGTTTGCGGCTGGGCTTAAAGCCCACAGGCCAGCCCCCCGCGCAGCTCCAGGGCCAGCGTGAGTGTCTTTCCTGTCCTTGTCAGTCCGCTCTTGGGGAGAGAGGGGAGCACCCCTCTGGGGGGCCCACTCTGGCCCTGACGTAAGGTGATCTGGCAATGGTGACACTGACGCCTGACGTTCCAGGCAGGACCAGGCTGAAACAGCCGAGCCTCAGAGCCTGCCAGTTCACCAGAACCTGCTCCCAGGGAACATCCCTGGTTTCTGGGGTCTACACGCATCGCCACAGACCCCTTAGATGGAGCGCACCCCAAGCAGAACACATCACCCAGCCCCGTACCTGCTCCCAACCCTGCGTTTCCAGGAAGTACTTCACTCCCCGCCCCACAGATGGCACCTGTCGCTGTCCCTGCTCCTTCCTCCGCCTCACCAGCCCAGGTCCCTTAGCAGGTGCCGCAAGTCTCCTTCCTCACCTGTCCCTGCGGAGACCTGATGGGGCTCCAGTGCCCCGACCACCCACCCAGTCAAAAGCAGACCCTGCGAAGTGTCTCAGACAGGACTTCTCAGGCTTTAACATGCGCTGAAAATCCCCAGGGGTCCTAGTGAAATGCAGGCTTGGGTTCCCCAGGTCTGCAACGGGGCCTGAGTCTGCATTTCTAACAAGCTCCCAGGCAATGCCAAAGCCACTGGTGCCAGCCCCCCAAGCTGAGCAGCACGGCTCTAGGTGACATGCAGACTTGAGGCCTCTTCCCTGTGCAGTCCTTGACTGGTTCCCCATCCTCTTGGGATAGCAGTGAATTCCCGACAAGGCCACATCGGACCAGGCCCTGCCTCCGTTTCCAGGGAAATGCATTCCTCACCTAGCTGCATCTAGCCCGAGCACAGCTGGCTCCCATATCCTGGCCTTTGAACCCGCTGCCCACCTACCTGGACCTTCTATCCCTCCGACCCCTGCTTCCTCTAAAACATTGTTTATTTCTACCTACACTCAAAACCCAGCTGAAACTCCCTGGCCACAGCCACCCGCAGCAGTCTGGCACTTTCCTCTGTGCACCTTGTGGTCTGTGAAATAGTTAGACTTATCGCCTTGTTTGGTGACTAAGGGTTTGGCGTACCTCCGCTCACACCTCTGTTGGGAGAAGCCCCTCATGCAGGCCTTAGCTGGGTGTCCACAGGGACAGGGGCTGCTCCCTGTGGGGTTACTTCTGGAATCCAGGGGAATGGGCTTGGGGAGAGATGGCAGGGGGTGCTACTGGGAAGAGCTGACCTGGGAGAAGTGGGCCCCACAGTGCACGTGGCACATAGCAAGCCAGTCAGGCTGTGGGTGCCGAGGCCCCTCCTGCTGAAGACCCTTCGAGTACGGGGGGCCTCTGAGAAGCAGGACACCAAGAGGAGAGCATTGGTCCCCTGGGTCCAGTCACCCCTGGTCAAGGCTTATCCCAGAGCATGTTAATGTTCTGTCACTTCGGGGTTACGTGTGTCCCACGTGGAAGTGACAGAGAAGGCCAGGGTGCGGTCCCTGGTGCTGCTGAGGCAAGGTGCTTCCAGTCTCCACCTGGGCGCAGCTGGGAGCCACAGCAGGTCTAAGCAAGTAGGTCAGGAGGGTAGAGGTGGGCCCCAAAGCACCTGAGAGCAGGCAGAGACGGCAGCTCCACTCGGGAGCAGCCCACATCGGAGCTGCCTGGCAGTTGCCTGCTAACCGGGGAGGTCTGATGGTTCAGTCACTGACCACTGTGCCCCCCCAGCAAGTGGTGCTGACTGAGAGTGAGTGCAAACCAAGAGCTGTGTTTGCTTTGCGGGTCCGTTTGTCAGGCTGGTAGCCCAGGAAATAATCAATGTGTAGCCCTCAGAATGTGCACTCAGGTGAAGAGGTGTATGGCTTGGACAGCTCCGGACCCCACAGCCATCGGGGAGGCAGCCTCAGGAACGCAGCCGAGGACTCAGGCCATTCTTGGCCGACTCACCGAGAGTCTAGAATCACTCGGTTCCTCCGTGCATCGGGGCATCATGAAACACCCTGGGGTAGGCTGGCCTGGGGCGGCAGCACCCACAGCGTGAGAAATGCCAGCAGTGCCGTGGGACCCGAGACTGGCTGTAAGAATCAAAGGAGGGCAAAAACGCTGACTTCTCTTTTAAAAAGCTGGACTTACGAATATGTGAAGTGAAAAACAAATTAAATGTTACTTCGATGCAGTTTCATTTTGGAGATCATTGTCATGGTCTGGTCCTCTGACCCCCGGCCAGCGTTCCACGCATCTTCTTTCTCTCCTGGGGTGACAAAGGAATTTTAGCTCCTGTGTGATCCCAGAGAATCTAGGACAATGTCCATAAAGCTAGGAGGGTCCAGGGCATCTTCTTCACCAGGCAATGTCTGCTTTTGCTTGAATTTTATTTTTCATCACGTCGGAGCCAAGGGCAGGCCACCCGGAAATGTGCCTGCGTGACATTCAGAGTCCTTCAGAGCGGGAAACCATTGAGGCCCAAAAGACTCGGAAAGAAAGTATGAGCTCTCTCCACCCCAACTGCACAGAAAGAATTTAGACAGAGGACGTGTTGCAGGAGGACGCTATCACCACAGATCACAACATTGTGATGTCAGCTAGAGGTGGCAGACAGGGGCGGTTGTGGCTAAGCCTGTTGAAATTCCTTGCCGTGCAGCGTTGTTTCAGCGTGGCCCAGCACACATTGGGTACCAAACATTTACTTTCATACTCCTGTGACCTGCTCCCCAATCCCTTTGAAGCCCCAGGCCACTACCCCCTTCTCCTTAGTTCAGGATGACATATAGACCCCATTGTCCCCGACTGCGTTTGAAATCTCAGGTCTAGGTAGATTCCCTTTAGGTACGTAATTAAACTTGGGTTTTTCCTCCTGTTACTCTGTCTCATGTCAGTTTGATGCTTGGACCAGCGTGAAGAACCTTGAGGGGTCGAAGAGAATTATTCATCCCCAACGAGGATAATGCAAAAGCTCTGGCTCAGGTTCACTTCTTTTTCTACACTTCTTGATGAGTCAGTCCCCCTAGTAAGGGGCCTCAGCAAGGCGAGCTGATGTAGACCAGAGCAATTACAATCCCAAGATCCACCCCCAAACCCGTGGGGAGCAAGCCCTCGCAGCGGGACGGTTGCTGACTTTCCCTCTGGGAGTGCACGCTAACAGTCACGTCTTCGGCTACACTGGGCAGCCAACCCTGGCTGCCAGTAAAGGGGAACATATCATGCACTGAATGGCAGGGTCCTCGGTGAAGTCACAGACAAAAGTCTTGTGTGGTTTTAAAAGACCAGAAATGTTCTTCAAGCGCATCGTCTTGATATGGGAACTTCTTAAAAGCTGAAAGTACATCATCAATATTAACTCAGGGAAATTCTTCCCAATGTTTGTCAAATCAATCAATCTCTTTGTAAAAATTGTGATCAAATACAACACAAAGTTGGTCTTTTTAATCATTTTCAAGTGTACAGTTCAGTGGTATTTCAACCACTTAACAATGTTGTGCAAACATCACCATCTCATTCTGGAACATTTTCATCTCCCCACCCCCCAAAAAGAAAGCCTCACCTGTTGGCACTCAGTCCCCTTCCCCTTCCCCAGCCCCTGGGAACCCCCACTCTGCTTTCTGCTATTGTGGACATTTCATACCAGTGGAGCCTTACGGCTTGTGGCTGGTCCCACAGGGCAGGAGCGGCAGAGTGCCCCGCCTGGGCTCATGGGGCTCCCTCAGTCCCGCCTGGCACTCTCTCCCCTTGCTCTCCTCAGGGCAGAGCTCGCTGAACACTGTGAAAGGGCCAGACGGTGGCTCTGCCCCTGGCCTCCTGTGCTGGGATGGCTCTGCTGACGGCCTCTGCAGGTGTCCCCCTGGCTCTCTTTGAGCACATTCTGAGTCTGGCTTTCACGTGGTGAACTTATAACCCCCCCACACATGCCCCCAGCCCCTGGCAGGAAGCATCTGCCATCCTTTATTCTACACTGTCTGGGAGGAGGAGACACTTTGGTGAGGGGGTGGCATCTCCGTCTCCCACGTCTGTCTGCTTCTGAGCCGCACAGCGGAAACCCTCTTGGAGATACTTTGAGAGAGTGGAAGCATGTTCTGTGTCCACGGTGTCCCCAGCCCTCGATGCCCCAGTCTGGGAGACGCCACCCTGCAGACGCTGACACATGGACACTGGTCAGAGCTTGGAGGGCTCAAGGACCTGGTGCCCACAGAGCAGGACTGCCCTAGCGTCATCTGCTCCCCTAAAGAGGGCACTTCCTATTAGGGGTTGAGTTGTTGTCTGTCCTTGTCCTGCTGATACAAAGAATTGAAAGGCAGAGACACACTAGGGAAGCAAAGTGAAAGTTTGATTCGCATACGCTCCAAGGGAGGAGCCGGCCAGACTCAGGGTAGACAAAGGCCCTGAACTTTTAGGGGAGGGTCTAGTTCTCATGACCTACCCAGAGGCAACTCTTTGATTGGCAGGGTGACGTCATTTGATTGACAGCTCTAGTTATACACCCATTACTCTTGGTGGGCATGTCTTTTCCCAAAATACACAAAGAAAAGCCCATGGCTGGGGAGCAAAACCACAAGTTTACTTTAATGAGATTAGGAGGAGGAGTGGGTAAGGTGGTTCTAAAGTTTTATTTGACTGCTGCCCTGTTGGGATGAGGCTGGGTCCAGCGTGGCCCGGCCCCACAGGCAAAGGAGTTCTCTCCGTGTCAAGCCTTCGTTGTCTTCCGGAGGGACCCCTCCTACCTGCTCAGAGTTTGGGCAGTTCTTTACTAGACCCTTATCTTCCCCCTTCCCCCACTGCTCACGTCTATCTTCCTACTGAACACTTCCCACACGAAACACACCTCTGGTACCAGCAGACTTATGTCCAACACGTCTTTTTCTGGTTCCTTCAATTTTGCACGACTTCTCAGTTTTTTTTTTTAAAGACCCTTTTCTCCCCAAGGAAGGTGGATTACTGCATTTGAACAAACAGCTATGCACAAATAATTCCATCATCTGGAGCCTGACCAGCAGAGGCCTGGCCTGGCCTGGGCACGTTTTATTTTTTGCAGAGCAGCTGTGATTATTTTGTTTTCTAAATGAATATGCACGGTTTTATTATTGGAGCACGTAATTCCAACCAGCCCTTTACAACTTCCTGGGCCAAATAGCGAGTGGTTCCCAAAGGCGCCTCTGATGGAACCGAGTTCTCTGGAAGGCAGCTCAGCTCCTGCACCATCACTTTTCTTTACAGAAGCTCTTCTCACCAGTCAGGGGTCATTTGTGAGTCGTCAGGGCTCCCGACAGACCTGTTAGCCCTCAACTGTGTGGGTGACAAACGTGGGGCCCTTCGTAGATCCCAGAACTCTCTGGACTTCAGGTTCCTACCGCAAACAGGGATGAGTATGTCCCTTTGCCCACACCGCAGCCTTGTAGGGTGAAATCAAAATGTGGCAGAGTCAGATTCCTTTTTCATGTTTTCATTTCCCTTTAAATGTCTTTGGTCATTTTTACTTATTGTTTAGTCTAAGCTCAGCTGTACTGGCTGGAATCCTGGGTGGTTTCATCTGCTGACTTTGCGCAGAGATTCTGCAACTTGGACACTGTTCCATGAAGCAGTTTAGCCAAAAGGAGTTCAGGGTAACCATGAAGAATGTTGCCCCGCAGAGGGGCTCCTGCAGGTACCCCAAGTGTGCCCAGCCTGACACCCGTTTGGGAGTGTCTGTGTGGATTTCTGAGATCATGCCGTCAGTATAAATGAAGACCAGCTTCGCTGACAACACCTTTTACTCCAGGAACATTCTTTTTCCAGTTTCCCTTTAAAAGGGTCTTGTTTCCACCTTCCCAGCGTCCATCTGCTCCTCCAGGCCTGAAACGCCTGCCACTTGGTGACAGAGCTTGCCAAGTGCTGCCCTGCCCCAGAGCAACGGGAATGTGCTCCTGGCACCCACCCTGCTTTTCCTTCTCCTGTCCTCTGGGGAAGCCCTGAGACTCCTGTTTTTCCATCAAGCTCACTGTGCATTGGAAAGGCTGCTGCTGCTATCCTAGCCTTTCCCGGATGTGTGGGCGGGACACTTTTAGGGTATTTTATCCCCCTGGCTTGCAGGACATGGAAGTGTGGAGTTAAAACAATGTGTATGAATTATCCAGAACACACCTGAGGCGGGATTGTTTTGGGCTTGGACGAACAGAAATGGTGGGGCTGAAGTGGGACCTTTTCCTCTCCCAGGGACCCATCAGTAGCCTCTTCCAGTCACCTGGGGAAGAGCCTGGCTGCTTGCCTCCCCAGTGGTCCCGGCTCCACCTCTGCGGCCCCCTTAAGCCAAGGAGAGCCGAATGGACTGGACAGGGAGGGGGAGCCGGAGAAGGGAAACTGGAGTTGCAGGTGGCACCCCCTGCCCAGCTGGCTGTGAGACAGGGACCGTGGGGTGTAGTCAGAGTAGGGTGAGGGCCTCTAGAAAACTACCAAAACTCTGTATTAAAGAATTAAGCAAAGTCAGAGTCACATTAATTCTCTAAAGTAAAATATCAAACTAGGAATATAAGCATTCTTCAGTGAAGATTAGTTAAAACTAAAAAGCCAGGAATAACCTGGCCTGGAATGTTTGAACATCCCCCAGATAAGAAAGTACCTCAGCACAGCCCGTGTCTCCATTGTGTCAATTAAATGAGGCTATTGTAAAATTTACGTTAGCCTGCTAAAGGGCCCAGCTTATCTTTAACTTTGCCCAGAGGCTGCTTTTCCTCCTCCAGCCCCTAGTCAAGTAATATATAACCTGGGCAATTCATTTAGCAGGCGGGCCCGGCGTAAACAACACAGCGAAGGGCAGGAAGGAGTCCACCTTAAAGATAAGATTGCATTTTAACTCCCAGGAAGTTAAGAAGTAAGATTCTTAACTTACTATTTAACAGACAATAACCCAGCCCACCTTGAGAGCAGGACAGGCACCCTTGATTGATATGCTTCCAAACCACGAAACTGCTATTCTAGGAAAGAATCAAAGCAGTAAATTTCTTATGTTAACTCTAGAAAATAGTCCGGAAAGCTGATAAGAAACTTAGTGTCTCTTCAGAGATAAACATTTAGAGACCATTTGCTGGGTCTGCATCCCTAGCTCTGTGTCTCTCAACCACCTATAAATCCCCTCGATGACGCACCACTATGGGCTCTCTTGTCCCCTCCTGGCGTGAGCCAGGAGCTCTGTCTGTCCTCTCACTAAAAGTCTCCCTGGCTCTCCTACCTTGACTGTTTGCTAAGTTCATTCTTCGACTCCGCAAACAAGAACCCCGGCGTCAGCTGCCCCCTCCTGGGCTCTGCAAAGGGGGTGCCTGCCAGGAAATGACACCCCAAGAATACAGTGTGGATGACCTCAGGTGCTCAGAGGTCACACCTCCCCCTCTGAATGTCAAGGAGAGATGGAGATTCCGTCACAATTGGGGGAAAATGAGACATTGCAATAAATCTGTGTGAAGGCTTGTTCTTCCGTTCCACGTTGTAGAGACTGGCTGCACAGTATAGCGCGGAGGACAGGCAGGGAACACTGGGACTCTGGCTCAGCTCTGCCACCTTCAGGTTGCCCCTGGTGAGTTACTCATTAGAGGAATTACTGCAAAGTGCAACATAGAAAGAAGGCATTTATGGTTCCATGTTTTAATCATTAGATCAGTTGTTTCCAGACTTCAGGATTTTCCAGAACAGCAAAATTATCCACTTTGTCTCATTGGAATATTTGGTGGGCCACTGGAATTGATAATAATCATTTGTAATTAGCACATCATGCCTGTAGGTAGATGGGTTCTTCTGAGTTGTTCGAAAAGCTCTTTAACTCTAAAAAAGGGGAAATATTCCTCCAGAGGCTTGGTTGATTCTTACCTTGTGCCCAGCAAGGCTTTTTTTGTTGTTGTTTAATATAGCACAAAGGAAAATTTTAGACTAGAAGTCAGGTAAATGTTAATTACACAAACTGTGCTTTCCGGAGTCCCACACAGGGTGGCTGAGCTGTGGCCCACCCTCTGGCTTGCAGGGCTCAGCAGCCCATCTGCGACCATGCCCTTCTCCAGTCCAGCCATCCCACAGTTCAAGCCCGGTTATCCTGACATCAGGAATGGCCAAATCAATGGGACTGCAGAGGGGGTCCAGCAGGGTCTGAGAAGCTAGGAGCAGTGACCTCTGTGGGGCCTGGGGTCTGTCCCCAGAGGGCCCCATGGTGACCACCCCCAGCTGGAGCCTCTGATGAAGGCCACAGCGAGTCCCCGAGGGGTTGGGGGGTCTGTCTGCAGTGCCTTCATTACTCTTCTGCAGTGTGCCCGCCCGCCAGGCTCCCAGCCCCCCGAGGAGCCCCTGTGAACCAACTCTGTGTGGTGGGCTGACTCAAGCATGTGACCTCACTGATCCGTGGACAGGTGTGGGGTCAGCATTCTCTTTCATCAGGGAAGACATACAGTTTAGGTGATAGCCTCCTTGGAAGGACTTTTGCAGCATATAAAAAAATACGAGGCTAAATATTTTCATAAGTTAGGTCTCAGCCTTGGGTATTAATGGAATTGTTAGATCACCTCGCTCTTGGGCAATCATGCGGGAGGCTTACCTGAGCCACCTGGCAGGTGTGGAGACTGCCATCTGGGTCACATTCCTCTGTCTCCCCAGTGTGGGCGCAGGTGTGCCAGGCCTGCCTCACTGGGGTGGCTGTAAGTCCGGGGAGAGGAAATCCTGGGGCAAAATACCTCTAAAAGCTGAAATCAGTCAAAGGGAGAAATAAAATTTAAAATCCGATTATTGCTTACAAACTGCAGTCCAGGCCCTTCCCCCTCTCCTGCTCCAGCAGAAGCA
The DNA here is from genome assembly GCA_029783875.1 of Phataginus tricuspis. NCBI lineage: Eukaryota > Metazoa > Chordata > Mammalia > Pholidota > Manidae > Phataginus > Phataginus tricuspis. Next base: position 100,476,704 of record JAQQAC010008350.1, on the reverse strand, counting down.
AAACCAGCCCTCCCCTCATTTCTTGGGTACAGATAAGTCCTCTGTTGCCCAGGTAATTACCCACTGATATAGAGATGAACTTCTCTCCACCCCGGAGGAATGATGCAAATGCACTAAAGCCATACTTCTCTCCACCCTTGAGTGCCTGTTGATATGGAGATGTACTAAAGCCAGGCGAGATATTCTGGAAATATTACAATTTTACCCAGTGGCCCAGGGCAGGCAGCTGGCAGGCTGTTGGCAGGCTGGCTGGCCCTCAGCAGGCTGCCAGGCTTTGCCTCTGACCCTGCCCAGCTGTCTCCCTGCACCAAGGCATGGCTCAGGCTCCTGGATGGCCCGTCACCAGGGTGGCCTCTGAGGGCGGGTGTGCAGTGGATGGCCCAGAAGGCCCTGGTGGTGGTGGTGGCCCCATACCCTCGGAGGTGGGCACCCACAAGATCGCCATCTGACCGCCTGGCCATCTCCAGCGGGCAGTGTGGTGAGGTCATTTGTGTCCTCCCCAGAAAGGGCTTTGGACACAGCAGAAGCTCCATACATGTCCCTTGAATGAACCCTGAAGGAACTTCCTTCCCTTTGGGTTTCAAAAAGTCCATGTCTTCTGGACCTCAGGACACAAAAGGCAGTCCATCTTCTTTAGGCATATCTTTGCCCAAACTTGAGAAATAAGACCCATTCCCTCTCAGCTTTTAACACTTTTCTCTTTTTAGTAGAATTTGTTGATGGAAAGGACATGGGCCCTGGGGTCAAAGCCCTCTGGGGTCAAGCTCTGTCACATTCTTGCTGTGTGGCCTTGGACAAGTGGCTCAACCTCTCTGAACTTTGCTTCTTCCCTTTGGAAAAAAGCTGATGCCATCCTTTGTGTGTGGCCATGAAAAGGCATGAGCCCATCAAGCTGAGCGTCTCCTGGGGTGCCATTGGTACCCAGAGCTGTGACTGCCCAGCATGTGTGCCCAGTGCCCACCACACCTGGGGCATTTGTAGGGAACCCTACCACAGGGACGTGCAGGGGCACTTGCTGGATGGAAACTTCCATTTCTATCCATCACACCTGGCAGGGTGCCTGCGTGTGGTCTGATCTTCAGCCTCCAACAGTTTCCCAGCACCTCCGAGGCGGTGCTTTGGGAGTTAGGCAGCTATGCAGGATTGCTGCTTTTCTCCCAGGGAATGTCACAAGCAATCAATGTCTCAGTAAGTCATGCAAAAAAAAAAAAGAACTGGAGGCTGCTGATAGAAGGGGGGAAGGTTCCATCTGGCGCAGGCACAGCTCTGGCCATGGGCAACCTCTGACAGGGTTTGCAGGCTCTCTGCATCCACCCGCAGGCACGACAGGAAACCCACCGGAAGCACACTCGAGCCTTGGGACTGTGGAAATGACGAAGCCTGTGCGCCTGCAGCCAAGATCGGGTCAAAGGTCTCCACAGACCCCACTGCGGAGGGCATGGAGCCATCTTAAAAGCAGTCTGCTAAGAGGAAATTCTGGGAATGTCTTCCCCCAAGTGCCATCAGAGAAGCTGCGCGTTTGTCCTCAGGTCGCAGAGCCTGAGGCCGAATGGACGATTCAGCAGTAATAACGGCAGCCATTCAGACAGTTGGTGCAGGGTGAGCAGAAGCCTCTCCACCCAATGAGAGATAGACTCTAAACTTCCTGAACCCTCCTGTCCTCTTCTAGAAATATAAGATAATTAATTGGAAATGTAATGAAAGTTGTTGTGAGTGTTTAAGTATATATCCCAATTTTTTGGTGCGTATTTTAAAAATGCGTAATACCTGGTTCAATGGTAGTGAATAATTTCTAGTATTAATAAGTATAATTTGTTTATAGAAATGAAACATGACACTAGACATATTTATTAACTTTTAAAAATACACACCATCACAGAACCTCCTGGGTGTGGTAGGGAAAGCTGTTCATACATCCATCCTGAAGGCCCAGATGAGGTACCCAGATACTGGGTTCCTGGTCAGGAGATACAACAACCAATACTTTTGTACACAAAGAACATTTTGGAAACGTTGTTAAGATGAAAACTGTAACAATGGAGGCTGTACTCACAACCAGTTACTGTGAAACATTTTGAAGGGGAATTTGGAAACATAGTTTCTTCTGTTTGCTCCTCGCTGACTTGGGACCCACCTGGTCCAAAGTTCAGAGCAATGCCTTCTGAGAATTGCAGGCAGGTGGCTGCCTCTGGTGCTCTTGTCCGTTGATGTGAAGAGGGTTCCTCTTGGGCTGCAGCATGCGAGCCTGGCTTGAGAACGATGGCCAGCCCCCATGGGCCCCTGCCTGCACCCAGGCCATGAAATCCCCACTCTGCCTGGTCACAGAAGCTCCATGTGAGTGTGTTGGAGATTTCAAAGCACAGTGGTTGCCTTTTAGGAGCAGCTAAGAGCGAGATGGCACCTGACCCACTGTAAGGTTTTGTGGGTGAGTCCTTCCTGGGCATGCACAGCCTGGCTACTGGGGCCAGAGGGATGTGGGGTGGAGTTGAGGGCAGCATGCTGGAAGCAGGGAGTGTTAGCATGTGTGGGGAAGTGCAGCTCCTTCTGGAGGGCTGAGTCATCTGGTACCCCCTCCTCACATGGGATGAATGTTCTCTATGCACAAGGCACCAGGGGACCCCGGGAGTTGGGGTATGCCTGGCTAGGAGCATAGAAACAAAGGGAGCTTTGTCCTCCTCATAGATTTGCAAGACGTTTGAGTTCCTACTGCATGTTTTGGCCAACTGCATTTTCCTGTAAGCCTATGTGTTTCCTTATTTTCCCTTGAGAAGTAACTCAGTATCTGTATGTTTATATTCCCTTTGTGAAGACATACAGCCATGTGACGAATTCCAAAGCAGGAGTGGTGTTTACAGTTTATTACAAGCCTTTTAAGTGAGCCAGTGGGTGAGCATGTCTCCCAGACATGGCCGGAGGAATGAGACTGGTTCCACCAGTCACACGAGTTGGGCTGTCTCGTAAATGCCAACATGGCCACAGCCAGTGCACACACGTGCATGTGTGCTCATACCAGCACGGGGACACGTGGGGCCCCAGATACCTAGTTATCCCTGCTCATCTGGCAAGGGGGCCAGCAGGACTTGAATTACTCAACTGCATAGATCTGGCTATAGATCAGAAAATAATCAGTTTTCTTCAAATAAGAGGTTTCCGAGGACAAGAGAGCGACCCCCCCACCCAGTCCTTAACAGCCTGTGGGCTGAATGGGGAGCCAGTGGGTAATGATGAGACACTTGGTTAGAAGCTGATAGGATCAGTCAGCTTCCACTTTCTGATACCAGATGTGCCTAGTGAGGGCATGTTTTCTCTGCTGCAGCTCACCTGCCTCCTAATTCTTTCCTCTTTCTCAAAGAAAATTCAGGGCCCTTGGGGGTAAACTCCTCTGCCCTCCGGCTGCCCCCTGCCTGACAACTGCAAACTCTCCAATCTCTTCTCCAGCCTCCAGCCTCTGAGCAAGAAATATCTGTGAAGGCTGGTCCCCTTTCCCCTTGTCATGCACTAGGTCCACTTTAAACCCTTCTCATTGACCCTTGGGACCCTCTGCCCCCTCCCACTTCCTTCGAACCCAGCCTCTACCTGCTTCTGGGAGTGGTACTTTACAATTCAATTTTCTCACTCTGGGCCTAAGACAGCTTGTTGCTTCTCCTTTTCCAGGGCACAATCTATTACCCACAAATCAGGTGCTCCCATGGCATCCTCTGCCCCCTCCCCCACTGCCTCCTACCCTCACACCACCCCCTTGTGCTCTCTGCCTCAGAGGTACTGAGCTCCAGGCAGGCTTTGGGGCCTCTGCACACACTTCTTCATAGACCATTACAGCCGCCTCACCCCTGCCAGCTGCCCCTCACTCCCACTTTGATGGGCAGATAGCACTGTGTTGCTGTCCTGTCCACAGGACTTTTGCATAATAGGTGTCAATAAATGCCACTAGCCTGCGAACCAGGTTCTAATCTCGGATTTGCCAAACTAGCCTCTCTTCTCAGCAAACTCCCCTCTGACCCAGGTTCTAAGGGTTCTCTTTACTCAGCAGTGGCAGGGCAGGCTGGAGAGGAAGCCAGGAGGCCCCCCTTTGCTGCAGTGGTGGAGCCAGAATCCCCAGCAGCAGCCCCTGGCTGGGTAACAGGAGGCTGAGTGCTGAGGGCCAGCCGACCCAAGGTCAAATTCCCTTCATCCCGTTGCACAAATAAAAGCGAACACTGTTTTATGCCTTCTGCCTTCCATTAGTCCTCGGAGAACGCCCGGCTAGTGTCCTGCGGCACTCACGTCAGGCGAGCAGCGCAGGGGGCACGCGCACTTCTCACCAAACAACACACCCATCAGAAGATAGGGTGCTTTCCTGACCTGCCTTGGACATGGGCATGGCAGCCCACAAGGCGGGGCGCCAGGCCCTCCTGACTTCAGGGCGCCAGTCGTGGGTTTCTAGGGACTCAACAAGTGTGTCACTCCCTGACCCCGTCTTGCTGGTGGGCAGATGGTGGTCCTAGAAGCCTTCCACACGCGCACGCGCGCACACACATGCGCACCGGAAGCCGAGCCGCCGGCCCTACAGCAGCCCCGGGGTCGGACTGACCGACTGCCGAGTCCCGCGCCCCGCGCAGTCGCAGCGCCACGCCGAGCCCGGCATCTCGCAGGCAGTCGCCGGAGAGACTGGCGGCGCGCGGGGAGGGGCCGGGGGGCGCGGGCGTGGGGCCTTTAAGGGGCCAGGCGGGGGCGGGCCGCGGGGGGACGCGGCGGGGCCGACCGGGCACAGGGTGGCCCGGCCCCGCCCCCGGGCCCGCCCCCAGCCTCCTGGCCGCTGCTGGGCGGCGGGCGGGACGCCGGGGGCGGTGCGCGGAGGAGGAAACGCACCCGGCCGCGGCCCGGGAGCTGCCCAGACGCCCGCGTCGGGAACGAAGAGCGCCGCGTCCGCATCTGCTGGGTGTGCGGGCTGGGGGTCCAGTGCCGTGCCTGGTCATCGAGCGCCCACCCGGCGTTGGCTCCCTCGCCCCGCCCTCCGGCCCCGCCGCGCCCCCTCCACGCCCCCCACGGGCCCGCGCGGCCGCCAGCCGATGTCCTGAGCTCGCTGCCCGCGGGCGCTGCGCCCCGGCCGGGGCTGCCCTGGGCAGCTGGGGCGAGGCGCGCCGGGTATGCGCCATCACCATGTCCTTCCTGGGCGCGTGGCTCGGTGAGGTCCAGTGGCTGGTCCTGGTGTCGCTCTTCGTGGTGGCCCTGGGCACGGTGGGCCTGTACCTGGCGCAGTGGGCGCTGGCCGGGGCGCGCTTCCAGCCCCCGCGACGCGCGGCGGAGCCTGACGAGGGCCAGCGCCCCCAGTCGGACGCGCTGCTCTCCTGGATCCTGACGCTGAACAGCTGGATGAGCCAGTGGCAGGCCGCCTGGGTGACCGCCCTGAACCAGGAGGCCGAACGGAAAGGAGTGAGTTTCTGGGAGGGCGGGTCGCGCCGCGGGGTCGGGGTGCGGCGGATGGCGGGGCGCCGGCCGTCGGGGCAGAACTCTTACCTGGAAACTCGCCGCAGCCTCGGACTGAAGCGAAGTGAACCTTCGCCGCGGCGGAGCATCCTTGAAAGTTGGGAGAAAGACCCTGGAGAGCCAAGGAGCCCTGATGGGGAATCAGACACACACTGGTTGGATTTTACTCACTACCCATCGGGAGTGCCAGGCCATGGGCTCCTCCGGAGGGGCCCACTCCCCTCTAGCTCAGACCTGCTCTTCCTGCGTCCAGGGCGGATCCCAGTGCCCAACTGGACACTTACTACTTTGCACTTGATATTTGAATAACTGTGACCCAAATATGCTTCCATCTATAGAAATGAATTTCTCCAAGAATGTGTTTCCAAAAGGTTTGCATTCCTTGGCATAAAATTGGTGACTGTTCGTTGAGGGCCAGACACTTGGCAGACGTTGTATTGTGGGCCTCAGGTAGAATATCATCTCTTTGAGTCCTCACAACTCCTCAGACGGAGGCTTTGCCAACATTTTACAACTGAGGAAACGGAGGCCCGGAGAGATGAAGGGACCTGCCCAAGGTTACAGGGCCCGTGGGCGGCAGGCCTGGGATTGGAACCCAGCCACCTCCTACCTCAGCACTCAGGGGCTTATCACTTCTTTCTGCTGCCTCAGACTCCTGTGGTTTTGTTCTTCCCATGGTTGGTTACTTGGTGGCTTATTTTTACTTTTAAGGCATCTTAGTTTAATGACAAACTCCTAGAGTCTATTTCTAGGCGTTCCAGAGGAGAAATGAGGACTTGGTGGGTGGGGAGCACGTCCCAGCCTTTGCTGACCCTCGTAGCTGTCCCGTTCCTGCCCATACTGCTCAGGGGAGAAGCCCAGGGCCATTCCTTTTGGAAATAGTGAATGCTGCATGTCTGGGCCCATCAGTCTCCAAAATATTCCACTGTGGGCCCTCTGCCTGGTCTTTGTGCCCTGGCCTTGACTCACAAAGCCATGGATTTAAAGAGCGAAAAACCTTTGTGTGTAATTGAGCATAAATCCCAAAAGTCAAAAGACAATGTTCTGAACTATTGCAAAATAACTGTACCTTTTGAATGAAAAAAAGCTTCAAGGTCAGTTGACTGCCATCTCTCTTGGTGCCTAGAATCTGTGTGTAAGCTGTCCAGAGCTGGACATCTATTCAGGGGAACCACCCCATCTCTTGTGGGAGCCCTAAAGTCATGTGACCTCACAGGCCCAAAGACACATTTGTTTCCCCATGAAGCTGCTGTTGTTGACCCCTGACTGACCTGGTGACACAGGCCCGGGATCTGGTGCTGAGCTCACTTTGGGCTGATGGTGTGAGTGGGCATGAACTTTGTCCTGTTCTCGGTAAGTCTGAGTGCATGTTGGGTATTGGCCTGTAGGATCCTTCTGGTTCTAATGCTGGGACTCCTGACAGTTTCAGGCACAGAGGCATGACCCCATCTCTGACAGTCCTGCTGAAACCATTCTGCTTCATTTTCTGGGCATTGCTTGGTTGGTTTCAGAGATAGGATTGCCTTAGATATGATGCGCCCAGGTTACCCCGTGCGTGGAGTACTGAGGGAGAAAGGGGAAGATCCCAGCTCTGGGACTTGCCTGTGGTTGGTCAGAAAGAGCTGAGGTCACTGAAGAAATACCTGAAGGTTCTGCAGGATAACCTTTCGCCCAAGTCTCTTGATTCTTTGTGTGGGAGCAGGGAGGTCTCTGTGTAGGGAGTAGAGAGGTGGAGCCTGCTTGCATTTCTCTTTATCTGCTATTGGCCATGCACTGCAGAGTTTTCCACATCAGTTTTTCCAGACTCCTACCTGGAAGTGGCAATACTGTACTGGGTTCAAGCTCGGAGCAGCACCATCTCCTCTGACAGTTCAGCGTGAATGTAGGTTGGGCCTCATGGTGTCAGGAGTACGTTGGTTCTGAGTGTAGGGTGTTGCTGTGCTCTCTCTGGTCCCTGAAAGTGTTTCTTGGTATGCATTCAAATGGAAGGTTCTGCAGGATCTGGGTAACCTGGCCCCCTACTGTGGACTTGTCACACACCCTCCCTGTCCTGGGCCGTCACTAGCGCAGTGCTGGCGACAGCACGGGCGAGCAGGTGTCAGAGTTCATTTGTCCTGACCCTGGCAGCCAGCCCTGCAGAAGTTTCTCTTTGCCCTTCCTCCGACCTGATTCCCACTAATCCCCGATTAGGGCCGACACTCCCAGCTCTGTCCAGAGAGTGACAGCTTAGTGTTGTCCTCCCCCTCCACCATTGTCTCTCTGCCATGGCCTGGGAGTCCCCTTTGCAGCTTGTCCCTGGGGACTGGGGCATACTGGGAGTCATTCAGTCATATCCAGCAACTTCTGTGTGAGGTGGAATTCTCCATCCAGTGGAGACAGTGACCCCTCACAGTCGGGCTTGACCTCAGTATGGTGCTGTAGGACTGAAAGGAACTCTGGGCTCTTCTGGCAGAGCCCCTTTGGAAGGGGAGATTGAGGCCCATGAGCTGAAGAAACTGCCGGGTCAGCCTAGACCCTGGGCCGTGCGTCTTCATGACCCACCATGTCTGCAGTCACATGCCCCTGCGGGCTGCAGAGACCCGTGTTTCCTTTAATTGTGGCCTAGCATGAGAGGATGAAAGGGTATGACTCTTCAAGGTGTCTTCCTGAGCAGTGGGGCCAGGCTCTCCTGGGAGCTGACAGCTGATCCATAACCGTGGAGTCTCCCTTGATCCTGGGTGACCAGTGACTGGCAGTGCAGGCCCCATGTCAGAGGGGCCCCCACCTTTATGCCCCTTGCCCTGAAAGTACTTGGAATTGGACAGGACAGTGAGTTGGAGGGACATAGAGGAAGCCACTGCTGCTCCCCCAACTGGTCAGGCAGATGCCGGGTGTTTGGGGAGCACTGGAGAGCTGCCTGGAGAACTTTGGGAAAATAATCATGCCCCCCAACACACACACACACTTAGTAGGTTGGCAGGGGTGCAGGGAGCATGCCCCATTTTTATAAGTTCCCCAGATTAGCTGCTCACAAGTGAGAAACCACTAGATACCCACCTGTCCCTGAGCCAACCGTGTCTGTCAGTAAGAGACCTGTCACCCTGCAGAGCCTCTCCACTCATACAAACACCCACCTCCAGTAGCTCTGCTGGCAGGTCAGGGGCGGAGAACAGAAAGACCCCAGAAGTGGCTCAGTCGCCAGACTGGGAACTGATACTTTATTATCCAGAGGCAGCAGCTGAGGTGTCCCTTTGGTGGCCCTGTATTCACAGGGACATCCACCAGGTGGCTTGCAGTGGCAGTTGCCCAGCAATGGTCCACACCCCAGACACCACCTGGGAAGCCCAGCGACCTGCCTGGGGCCTGGACGATGCTTTCCTCCCAAGGCTGATGCTGTCTGCACCACATGTGGGGCGGATTCTGTGGCCAGCATTGGGACCTGTCTAGAAACGGGCCGCCCGAGCTGGCTGGGTCCTGGATTTGGACACCAAAGCTGTTTGTCTCTTTAGTCTTTGCCCCTGGGCTTTTTTGGATGCATGTCCTAAATGCAAATGACCAAGCTTGTGGGACACTCTGTGGTCTCCAGTTAAAAAAAAAAGATGCCGTGTGAACTTAGAATATATTAATAGCTCTGACTTGTATATGAACTTCAGCAATTTAGAAAGTAAACAAAGTAACAAGACTCAGTTTTCTTATGACATGGCGCACTTCCAGTGTTGCTCACAAAAATCCTAAGTCCTCAGCCAGTGCCTGGGCCGCCCTGCGGGAACTCGGTGGGAATGTGCAGGCGCGCTTGGGGAAGGGTCTTGGCCCTGCCCCTCCGGGTCCTTCCCGGCCCCTCCAGCCCTTCCCCGTGCCCTCCACCGTGACCCCCAAGCTGCTGTCGTTCCGAAGGGCCCTCTCCCGTGTGGGGCCTTCCCACGGGTCCGTCTTTTGTCCCAAACACTCAACTTTCTTCCTAATTTAACTTCAGTAAATCTTTCAGGCCTCAGAGGTCCCTGGTCCTCCCTGTCGGCGAGGACGCTGCCCCCAGCCCCCAGCCCACCCGGCAGCCTGGCCTTGTCCCTGCACTGGCTCTGGGATTGAGCGGGGCCACAGCCCTGTGTGTCCAGGCACAGACGACAGTGCCCAGCATGAGGCGGGCTTGGAGCAGGCAGCAGTGGGGACATGACTGACAGCCCCTATTAGAAAAGAGTGGCTACGGGGAGAAACAGCGGTGGTGGGCATCACATCGCCCCAGGGGACACAGACCTTCTATGCTTGGGAGCCTGCCCTACCCAGGAAAAACAAGCTATTTACTGTGCTTACATTCAAGGAGTCTTACTGATGACTTTGCGAATTGTCAATAGGCCCCATCCCTGGGCTCCAGTTCAGGAGCCCAATGAGACAGGAATTCAGGGGAAGGAAGAGTGGGTGTAGTGTTGACGTAACTGAAATGCAGCCAAAGCCAGCTTCCACTCCCTCGGTGGGCTGCAAGGAGGGAGGGGACTTGTTCACAGCTTGGAGGAGCATGTGTTCACTGCTTAGGCTGGAAGATAGCTCTGGGGCTGTGTGACCTTTGGCAAATCCTGACCTCTCTGTGCTCCTTGTAGAAGAGGTTAACTTTGGGTTCAGTCCAGAAAACAGAGCCCACTCTGGATAAGATGAGCTCTGTGTGAGGCATTTAGCAAACAGAGCCCATATGGCTGCTTTCTTGTAAAGTCTCCCTTTAAAAAACAAAAACAAAACTTTTTTATTTTTTGCTGCTTTAAGGTTTATGGAAAAGTGGCAAAAATAATACAGAGAGTTCCCATACATTCCTCAGCTGGCCTTACATAACCGTAGCAAATGATCCGAACCAAGAAATTAACAGTGGCACAAAGCCTTTAATTAAACCGAAGCCCTCACTTCAGTGTTGCCGATTTCCCCCCCGCATCCTTTTACTGTTCCAGGGTCCCATTCAGGGCCCCCCTGGCCTTGAGCTGTGGCTGCCGCTTCGTCTCCCGCAGCCAAAACAGCTTCCCAGTCTTTGCTTGTGTTTCATAACCTTGGCAACTCTGAAGAGTATTGATTGTTACTTTGCCAAATGTCCCTCACCTTGGTGTTTTTGCACGATTGGACTGAGGTCATACAGACTGCAGAGGTGATGGGCCCCTTTTAGCCCACTGTATCCGGGGGTTTGTTATGTCCCTGGAACTTGCTGCTGGAAACACTGGCTGTGACGACCCCTGGTTAAGGTGGTTTCTCTTTTATCTTTCGCTTCTTCTTCCGTCATTCCCTCTGTAGTTAACAAATACCTTGGGGAGATACTTTGACACCGTACATACAACTTTTCTGAACTCAAACTTCTCACTGATTTGGCTCTGTGTATCTGGGCTGCAACAGTGATTTCTGGGCAGTTGGCTTGATGATGATTTTATTTTCCTCTCTACTTCTACCAACATTTATTCACTGGAATTCTACAAGGAGGAGCTGCTACTTTCCTCCATCTGTATAGTTAGTTGATTATTTATGCTGGTATGGACTCATGGATATTTATTGAGTGAGTTATAATCCAATACTATCACTGTTGGTATTGTTGCTTAATTGCCCCCATTTTGGCCATTGGGAGCATCGGTTCTGATGGTGGCGTCTTGTGTTCAATTGATACAGATGTAATACACAAACACATACCTATACACGCATACGTGTGTGTGTGTGTGCATTAATACTTCCTTACTTTATGGTTCCCCAAGATGGTTGTTCTAGACTCATCTCGAATCCCCCTCTTCTGGCCCTGGATCCAGCCACTTCTCTAAGCAGCCTTGGTTGCTTTCACTGGAGAGGTGTTTAGAAACCAAGATCTGGGCATCAGGCGTGCTCAGTGTTGCTGGGGTCTCTGCTTCTTTTAGTGCACAATGCTAGGCAATATGAGCGTGCATCCTACCACACTGAAATGCAGCCGTCTACAGTGCTGTATCTGTCTGTATCTTAAAGCCATGACTTTATATGACACCCTGAATTCCAGCTCAACAGGAGAGAGAGCACTGTGGACTCCCCTTTCATATTTTTTACTTCCTTCTCCATAAGTGAGGCATCTGGGACTTACTGTCTGTAACATGTGTCCTTACTTGGTCACTTCTGGTCTACACAGAGAGTGGTTTCTGAATTGCTCACCTGTGCCCTGTGAGAAATGCATTTGCTGACCAGTTGGCCACGTGTTTGCAGTCAGGATGTTGTTTGCACAGGTTCTTTGTTTCGGTCTGGTTTCCAGTCCCTTCGGGGTGGTTATGCTGTTTACTGGTAACACAGGCCCATTTGTTAGGGCTTCTGCTCTGTCTGGGGCTCCTTCCACATCCCGACTGGAGAAGGATCCATCTTTACCCGGTGATTTGGGATACCCCCTTGTCGGGTCTGTCCTGGACTTCCTGTTCTAGTGCACTGCTCTGTGCATTCACAAGCCATACCACACAGTTTGAATTCTGGAGGTTCTGTGTGCTATGTGACTGCCCAGTAGGGCTGCTCGTCCTCATGGCTTTCCTTTCATCATGTTTTCCTGGAGATCCTTGCACGTTGCTTTTCCATGTGGATGTAAAGTCTGGCTCTAGTCCAAGTTGGGTGGGGTCTGGAGTGGGGGCTGTCCGCACACCGACAGAGGGCACAGGGGTGTGTGGCTGGGTGCTCCGTGCACCGCACACTTTCTGAGACTCGGGTTCGGCATTGAAGAGGGAGAGGGAATCTGTGTCCTTATTTTAACTCAGTAATTTATTTCTTTTGTGAGACCATCCCTTGGCATGACATTTCCCAGCAGAATCTTTTCAGGGTTTTAATTTAAAAAGTGCCTAGGTGAGAGGTACGAATTGCACAGGCAGCATCCAGGCTGCTTACAGCAACACTGTATCTTTGGGCTGGTAGAGAACGTACACTGTTTCAGCAGGAGGAAGCAGCTCAACAACTCCTGCCCACTGACCGGCACTGGGCTCTGTCTGCGTGCTGTACATCGGCCAGCCCATCAGCATAAGGAACAATGTCGTCACCCAGCTCATGGCTTGCCCCGAGCTAGCAGGTCCCACCCAGGCAGCCTCAGCCATGGAGAATGTCAGCAGAACAGCCCCGAAACCATGATTTCATCAGTCTTGAGAAATAGATTTAATTCACCCCTGATGATTTTTAGGGGGTGAGATAGATGTTGCTAAAATATCTCAGGTGACATTAGAAGCACATAAATGACAGTGTTCTGTGCCTTTAGGTGTTCTCTTCATCTTTGGGAATTCTTCAGAAGTGGCCTCATGACCTCGTCATTGCTGGCTCATTTGCCCTGTGCTTGCCAGGGGGGGCTTCGATGTCATCCTGTTCCTTTTTCATTCTCCCACCTTGGTCATGCCCGGCACTTGGACCAGCTCACCATGCAGAGTCTCTGAAACACATGAGATATGATGGGAAGCTGTGCGGTTGGATTTTCTTTAACCACCCTATCAGAACTTGCCTGACTTGACTATGGTGTATTTTCTGCAGCATGTCGGGAAGGATCCGGCAGGAGCTTCATTCCAGGCTCCTACTGTGGGCATAAGTGGCCTCGCCAGAGAAATTACTTTAAAAGATCAAGTCTTGGTCGGCTATCCAAGCCCAGACTTTTTCTTTTATAAAATATCAGTCTTCTTGCCTTGTGGTCATAATTTAATTGCACGTCTCTCACTTGGAGATTTTTGATTGCTAGAACCAAACCTCACTGGGCTGACCAGCCATGGAGGAGTTTCCTGGAGGGTGTGGGGTAAAGGCAGAGTTGAACCAGGAGACCTTGGAGGCCAGGAGCCCGGCAGCTGCAGGGGCTGTGAAGCAGGGGCTCAGGAACATCTCCCTGCAGTTTTAGGCTGGCTCATCTCCAGCCAAGGAATCTCAAATTCTAAGGAAAGGCAGCCGGCCTCTGGGGGCTACTTCCCACCACCGCTCAGGCGGTAGGTGAGGGAATGGGGCACCTTATGTCCAGTGCCAGCACGTAGAGCAGGGAGAGATGATGCTCTGAAGTCAGAGAGCAGATGTGCACCAGAAGAGGGGTGACGAGCCCGTGCACCTGCTGTGCTTGGTGGGACATGGCTGCCCGGCAGCCCCAGAGCCCTGCAGCACAGTGTGAGCAACTGCCCCCAGAGCCGCGTGCCTGTCCTGACATTGTAAACAAGAGCACTCACACCCCTGTACCGTCTGTGTGGCAGCATCTTTGGTTTCATCCCTGTGTTTCTTGTTTCGCTTCCTCATTCCACCAGCGGACCTGTGCCCGGCACCATCCACTGTGAGCTGGTTCACAGCAGGTGCGCGCCCAGCCCTGCCATTGCTGCTACGAGGAGCAAAGAATTCACTCAAGGGAGTTGTATGATTTTTTTAAAAAGTGGGACCAGGCCTGTGCATGCATCTCCTCATCATGCTTTTCTTTCGTTCCAGGGCCCGCTGCTCCTGTCCTTCGAGGAGGACCCGCTGCAGCAGCCCCTGGAGCTAGCCGTGCAGCAGGTCTCCAGCGCGGCCAGGTCGGCCTGGGAGAAGGTGAGCTGGGGGTGCGGTCGCCTGCATGGACCTTTCCTTGCCAAGGAAGCGAATTTAAAGCTGGGGTGGGGGAGTGTGTTTTGTTTTAGGATTATTAAAAATGCAGAAAAAAACCAAAAGTCTGGTGCATCAGCTGATGAATGGATATGTAAAATGTGGTGTGTCCACATAGTGGATATTATCTGACCTTAAAAAGGAATGAAATTCTGGTGCGCATTACATCACGGGTGCCTTGCTGACACCACACTAAGTGAAAGAAGCCCGGAAAAAAGGCCACATAGGATTCCATTGTATTAAATATAAATTATATCAATATCCAGAATAGATAAATCAATAGAGACAGAAAGTAGATTAGTGGCTACCAGGGTCTGGGTGGGGGTAGTGTTTGAGGGGACGGAGGGTGGCGGCAGGTGGTACAGTCTCTGAGGTGACAGAGGTGTTCTCAAGTGGTAGTGATTGTACAACTTTGAAACATATCACAAAACTAAGCAATGGCACTGTGTGAATGGGTGAGTTACATGGCATGTGAATTCTGTCTCAAAGAAATTCTTCTCTCTACATGTGTACACGTAAGTATTCTTCAACATGATGTCTATATAGCTTTGAGCCATTTAGATGTTATGTGGAGTTCATTTTACAGTTGCTAGCAGTTCCCAGGCTGAAATTACTCATGGGAGCGGTCAAATAACCATAAATAACTTTAAAGATTTTTTTTAAATGAAAAGTATCCGTAAAAAGTCCTAAGAAACTTTCTTAAATATAAGACTCTTCCTTGTATCAGTCTCTGTTTTATTATCAAGTTAAAATGCATACGATTAGCAGTTGGGAAAGGACACCTGTGTGACGCTAGGTTGAGAAGGAGAGTATTTTGCCAGCCCTGGAAACCCACCTGTTAGCTAGAGCATTGCTCGTGCCTTTAAGACGTTTGTCATTTTGTACGTATGACTTTACCACCAGCTTTCTCTTTAGAGAATGTGGTGATGTTGAGATTCACCCAGGTTGATTGATGTAGCTCTAGTTTATCTGCTTTAACTACAGGTCGGGATGCTTGAGGGACCAGGCTGCTTTCTGCATCTTCTGCTGGTCGATTATTAGGTTGCTTTCTCTCTCTGTTACATGCAGTGAACTTGTGTGTTCACTGTCTCCCCACTCTGCCTGCCCAAGCACGGGAGCATCTCCAGGGTGGGTGAGGAATTACTGTGTTGTAGGTATGCCCCCTTCAGCTGGACCAGGCATTCCAGAATTGGGCCAGAGTGCCGGCCGCACCGGGAGCTCTCTGTCCCCGTCTCCTCGCCAGTACTGGAGTCACACAGCTATATAACTCCTATAACAAGTGGGGGGAGGCTCTAGGAAGTGGCGGCCACAGGGCAGAATGCTGAGGCCAGCACAGTGCATGAGAGCTGGAGAGGCCAGGCGAGCAGACAGTCTGTGGCTGAGTTTACAGGCTGGGGGCTGGGGCATGGAGCCTCCCTGCCACCCCCACCACCTGTGCAGCCAGAGCCCTCTCTTTTATTGACAAGTAGGGGTGAAGTCCCTTGTGTTCAGTACTTTCCTGACAGATTTCCAATTAAGAGAAGTACCAAGTGTTCAGGGTTGGCCCAGAGGTATAGCGGAGGGAGCAGAGACGTGGGCATAGCATTAGAATTTTTAAGGTCTTGATATATCATGGCAGAAAGTATCTTTAGAAAGTGATTAAATTGTGTTTGCTTTAATATAATTAAAGGAATAGTGCATGCTCATTAAAAAGCTAAAGGCAATATAGAAGTGTGTAAAGTTGAAAAAACAAAATCTGCTCTCCTTTTGCTGCTCCCCGAGATGGGACTGCTGCCCCCCCCACACACAGTGCGCCCCCAGAAGCATTTCACGGACCCCAGACAAATGGAACTGTGCAAACAGAATCTTGCTTTGTTTTACAAATTTCTTTCTTCTTGACTTTTATGTTCTCCTGGCCAAATGAGGACTTGTCTTTGCCTTGTCATGGTGGTGTTGGGCAAGCTGGCCAATTAGTCTGGGACAGGCCCCCCCACCCCCCACCAGGCCTCTGGGCATGTTGGGAAACTGAGTCTGGGGGTGTCGAATGTCATAGAAATACCCAGCAGCCCGGGTGCCTACCCAGCAGTGGGTGCGCCGCCTGTCAGGAGCTGCCTGACTCCTGGGAAGTGGGGAATAGGACACCCCGGGTGCCCAGATCCTGTACATGGCACAGCCTTCTCCACTTTTGGCTCAAGCAGGTGTCTTGGTTGCCATGGCACATTTGCCTTTTGCAAAGGAATCAAGCCAAGTTAATCAGAATTTATCTGTGACGTGTGCCTGGTGGCAGGTTCCCTGTCACCCATGTATTAAATGGAAGTGAGGACACACTGAGGCCCCTCTTTCCTGTTGCCTCAGGAGCTGGTGGTCTTGAGTGCACTGGCAGGACAGTGGTGTCCTAGGGTCTGCTCCTCCCAGCCCCTGGGCTCCAGACTTAGATGGAATCCTATGTTAAGGTGGTCACGTGTTCTCTGCCTGTTTGAGAAGGAAGAAACTGTAACAGATCTTGGGCCCACAAACAGAAGTTATAAAAGAAAGAAAATGTGTGATCTCCAGGTCATTACCCTTCTCCTGTCTAAGTGCACTGCACTGCGTCAGGCCTTGTCTTTAACAGCCCTGACAGGGGACATAGAGATGGCACTGGAGCTAATAATGGGGCCACGTCCAGCCTGGACCAGGGGGTTAGTGTGCAGTCCTGTCTTTGACCAGATTCCAATCTCATCTGGGCCACCTGTACTTATGACCAACTGGCTATGAAGTCAGGGGTTCCCACCCTTCCTCAGGTTTGATAATTTGTTAGAACAGCTCACAGAACTCAGGAAAACAGTTTAGTTACTATTACCAGTTTATAATCAAGGATACAATTCAGGAACAACAAATGGAAGAGATGCATGGGGCAGGTATGCCAGGAAGGGCACAGAGCTTCCCTGGCCCCTTGGAGTGCACCCCCTCCTGGCACATTCTCATGGGGACTAACCCAGAAGCTCTCCAAGCTCCATGGCTCAGGGATTTCTATGGAGGTTTCGTTATATAATGTTAGATAGCAAAATTAATCTGAGTAAATCTAAAGATCTAATTGGCTTTACTAATTGATTCATCAGTTGAGCAGCATCCCATCTGCAAGTAGAAGGGAGCTCCATTGAGCTGCAGAGAAGGAAAGGTTTTTAAAGTAGAGAGGGAGTGGAAAAAGGAAATTTATCAGCAGAGAATCCATTGTTTTAGGCAAGGTCACTCTCCTAAAGGGAATGGAAGGGATCTATCAGCAAATTACCTAGTGCTAATCAGGAAATTCCATGATGATGAGTTAAAGGTTATGTTGCTGGGTGTGGGGGTTGCTAAACCTATTATTAGGTTAGGTCGTAAGTCTTGGGTTTGCTGACAGAGGGCCATTAACATGAGTGACTCCATCTTTGGGCCTGTAGTTGGTTTTCTCTTTAACAACAGGCATGATTGATTAAGTTGCTG
>JAQQAC010008350.1:100415860-100458771 GCA_029783875.1 Phataginus tricuspis | reverse complement strand
CCCTGGTGATTGACCAGAGGTTAGGGATGGGGCTGAAAATTCCAACCTCTGGTCTTGTCTTGGTTTTGTGGATAACCAGCCCCCATCCTGAAGCTATCTAGGGGCCCTGACCACCAGTCATCTCCTTGGCAAACTCTTATCACTGCAGATTCCAAGGGTTTTAGTATCTGTGTGCTAGGAACTAGGGACAAAGACCAAATATCAAGCTTTCACAAGGAGCAAGCCGGGCAGGTGTTGTGGCATTTTCCTAAGGGAATTTCCAGGACTGGGGAGCCTGTGCTTGCCAGGCAGGGTTTCTTTCCCCGTGCGTGGAAGCATCCCAGTCACCAGGGTTATTGTGCACGGACACCCGGACATCCCCAGTGGGGTGCTGTGCACCAAAGGTAGCCGCCACCTTTAAACTCCTCTGGGGCTCTCTCTGCCTTCTCTTCCAGGCTCACCACCACTGAGCACATTCATTTCTCCCAGACTGTAATTATTTTACATCAGAGCAACAAGTTTCTACCTACATTTTCTTTCCTCACATCCAGGGAGAGGTTTGCTCCAGAATGTTCAATTCAGAAGAAAACCTTTATTTCTGGATTGCAGGTGGCCTGAGAGCCAGCTCTTCCTCTACAGGATGTAACAATAGCCCTTCTGTGGCCCATCCATGGGTTCTAAAGTTCCATGCTCCAGTCCGAGGAGGCACGAGGTCTATAAAGGTGGATTCATCTAACGTGAATCAGGGTTTGGGGTGCGGTGATGGGCACTGACTGAGAAAGCTACACATTTCCTTTAGGAAGCATGGTGAGTGTCTGAATGTAACACTTACTTGGAAAGCAAGCTGGTGCGGGCCAGCTTTGCCCTTCTTGCTGGAGCAGTCTATGGAGACAGTGAGTGACCTTGGCTTTCCTGGCCTGAGGCCAGGTGTCCTGTGAAAGGCATTAATTACCTGTGTTTTCAGTGCCATTGGTAAATGAAAAGAGGCTTCTAATGGTACAATGATCCAGGGTATGTTTGAGTTTAAATCCACATAATGGCCCACGCAGCCTGGAGAAAGGGCCAGCGGAGAAGCCCCAGACAGAGGTTGGCTCTGAGCTGGTTGGGCACTTCTGTCTCCCTGAGCTGCGGGTTCATTGTGCGCAAGCTATGACTCCCTCCCTGGAGTGGAAAGAACGAGGGAACAGCCTGTGTCTGCCCGCATGGTGCCTGCCCCATCATAGCTCCTGAGGCGACAGGGTGTGGCGAGCCCTGGGCACGCCTCTGCCCGGACGAGTATGCCCACTGTACAGAGCAGGAAACCGAGGCAGACAGGCCAGGTCCCTTGGCCAATGTGACGGAGAGCTGCCATGTGGTAGCAGCCAGGGCTGCGCCCCTCAGCCTCCAGAAATGAGCTCGTCAGTGCCGTGGCTGTGGTTTGTTACGCTTTCACTATCATTTCACTTACTCTCCCGCCCCACGCCTTCCGTGAAAGACACGGTGAAGGGGAACTGAAAGGCGCTGACTGGCCTTTGGTTCTGTGAAGCCAGAGCAGTCAACAGCACTCAGGCGACTGCATGGAACTTCCCCTGGGTCTCACTGCGCATGGTGAGGGGGGAGCCCCGCAGCCGGCGCCGGGTGCCTGTCGCCTGTTGTGTGCCTGTGGACTGCCTCTCATTTGTGTACTGAAACGTGCCTGAAAGCCTCTGCGGTCTCCTCCGCTCTCTCCAGACCTTGGTGGGACCCTCGGTTTGCAGGGCAGCATGATTCTGAGCAGTACGTGTTTGTCTGTACCTGCAGATAGCAGCTCTGTTGACCTTTTTTTGTTGTTGTTATGTGTCACGTGGAATTCCAGGTACCCCATTAACCTGGTATTTATGCTAATATGCTAAGAGGTTGTAAAATTGTTTTGAACCGGGGTCTTTCCAAGGGCAGGTGTGGAGACCGCTCATTCGGACGCCCCGGCCCCTGAGGCCTGGCGTGGAGCCGTTCCTGAGTGAGAGCAGTGCCTCCAGGGAGGGCCGCCGGTTTGTTTGGGTTATGGCTGACGGAACCCTGGACTGAGTCAGCCCCGGGTAACAGCCCGACTTCTCCTGGAGACAACAGGGGCCAGGCTGGGTTTTGTTTGTGTGTTGGGATACAGAGCGGTGGCTTTGGGGCCATGTGACAGTGACCTGACCCCAGGCAGGGAGCACAACCCACCAGCCTGGAAAAGACCCAGTTCCCTCCTGCCTTCATTTAAACGAAATGTCTTGTATATTTCTTCCGATACATCCAGTTGGCGAAAGAGAACGTGTTGACAAACAGATTTTCGATCTAAGGAAGGCCCCTGTGAGACCACATTGTGGAATAACGCTACGCCTTTGCCCTGTAAGGCTACTGAAAAGCCTCGCTGCCACTCTGAACAGCCCCAACAAGAGAAAGGATGGTGCGCCACGGGGCTGGGGTGTCAGAGCCCTTGGTCGAACCCCTCGAGCAGGACCATGCTGGGCCTCTGCCGGCGTCCTGGGTTCTGCTGCCGGCGTCTTTGCACGTTGTTCATCTGGTTCCGGACAGCGACACAGCTCCAGCCATGTACTGTGAACAAGCGGGCTGTTAGGATGAACTGAAAGATGTTCTAATAAGTTAGCGCTAGTGGGCTTTACTTTCACAACTGCTTTTTTGTTCCAGGTAGGATTACTATTCGATAGCAGAACTGTGCTGTCTCCCCGATGCTCCCAGAGGCGGGGCTCGGTTGGCTCTGGGGCCTCTGATGGGCGCAGGGGTTTTGCTTCCATTTCCTAGGAGTTCTTTCTGCAGAATGCTTTGTGATGCGGTTACAGCGAAGACGCTCCGTGACGTCACCCTTTCAGATGCGTTTTCGTGGCTGTGTTCCCAGTTCTTTTGGAGACAAGAGTAATTCAATTATTTCCAGTTCTCCGGAGTGTTCTAAGAAGAGCTGAGGCTGTACAAGCGGCTTCCCTGAAGGAACCGGGGAAGGGCCTTGAGGGTGCAGAACCCAGAGGCTTCCCCATCGGCAGGCAAGAGCCGGACTTGGAACACAGGCCTGGGGTGCTTGGACCCACGTCTAAAGAAAGGAATACGATTTCAAGATAAGACCTATTTGCATAGGTGTGTGGCTGTTGGAGATCCCAAAGCTGGGAAGAGCACACAGAAACAGGGACCAAGGCCCCTCATGTGGTCAGTCTGGGTATGATGAAACGTACTCATGCTCATATCTGCTGGCGCAGATTCCGTCGGCTGCCTTCCCTCTCCACCCTGCTGTGGACCAGGGACACCCGGACCCTCCACCTGTCGGCCCAGGTGTGCCTTGGGCTCAGGTGCTCCACCTTGGGGACCCTCACCACAGAAAACACCCTCTTAGGTAGAGGGGAAGGGGCTTTATCTGGGTATAGCCCGTTCAGCCTCCTAGGGCATGATTTTGAAGTGGTTTATGTAACTGAGGAGTACTGTGCTTGCTTTGGAAAAACATCTCAGGAATAAAGCAGGTGGGCCGAGTCCTGCCCTGGGGCTGTGGGTTCCCTTCTGTTCTCAGAGTTCCACCGAGATCACAGTCCGTTTCTTTTTAGCGTTGAGAATCCAATGTTACTGCCAGACAGCTTCAGAGGGAAGGACAAGCAGGGAGGATTTAGCAGGTGGATTTAAACAGCTCCATGGAACTGGGGGACTCTGAGGAGCTCAGCTGATCCTCTTTATGAAGAGTTGTGCTCGGGGTGGGGAGTTTCTACGGTCACGGTCAGGCTCTGCTCCTGTCCATCTGTATTTAAGTAGATGTCAAACCTGGACCTCTGGCCACTTGGGAAGGGCAGCTGGCTGGAGGGGTACGCTTGACCTTGCTTCAGGGACCCTGCCTCCTGCTGATCCGTGAGGGGCAGTGAAGGCCTCGCCCCTGTTTGCTGGGGTTAAGAGAATTTAATTCCCATTGTGGGTAACACCGTAATGCACCGAAAGAAGATTACTTATTTGTAAAACCTCCTTTCTCTTTTGTTCTTGCCCATTTGACAAATGGGACATTATTATTCTCAGGGTGGCAGGGGCAGAGGCTGGCCTGGAAAAGGCTTTGGCCCAAATCATTGTCCCTCCAAATGGACGCGTGAGATCAGGAGTGGCATTGTGTGTGGCTGTATTGAAATGTTGTGGCAGGTTCAGAGTGTTTTAATTAGCTTTTCCAGCTTTACACAACAGGGAGGCCAGGGTCGATCTGTGTGGCGGATTTTATTTCAGGGGTTAGGGGGTGGGAGGTTGGTGCGGGGGTCTCTGTGAAAGGACATTTGGCCCTATGACTCCTCCATTTTTAGTGACGGCACTTTGTTGATGTGACTTGAAGGATAATTGTGACCTTGGGAGTCTTGACCCAGAAGTTTCAAAGTCTATTTACATCTTCATTTGTTTGCTTATTTGTTTGTTTATTCATTTAATCCAGTGCTTGGGCTATTTGAGTACCAAGGAATGGAGTGTGGGAAAGCTTTTGTGCAACTGGATGCAAAGGGCTACGAGACTCTTTCTTGCTTGTCAAGGCGCTGATGAAGCTGTCGGTTTTCTTGCTAGAATTCTAATGAGCTTAGTATAGATTGAAGGTTCCAGTCGTTGGTGGGATAGAAGTAAACTAGTCATTGTCTGTTTTTTTACTTTAACCAGTAAGAAGGTTTGGGCGATGCAGAGAAAGGACAGTGAGTTGTCTCCACGTCGTGTCGCTGTGTGTGTTAACTCATCTGGCATTAAAATAAGTTCCTTCCAAACAGGATTGTTTATAGAGAATTTATTTTTAAAATGAATAGATGACATTTCTTAAACAAACATTTTTTTTGTTCCAACCTTTTGTGAACTCCGGAGATGCAAAAACATGCTGAAGATCTGTCACGGATCCATGTAAATCATAAATCAGTCTTCCAAGAACAGCCTTATAAGAACGGGTGGAAGTAAGTTTGGTGCAATCTTTTGCCAGTACTGAGCAAAGGCACGATTTTCCTTTTCATTTCTGTGCCGTCAAGGTCGCCCCTTCCTGGGGGCCTCCGTGTACAGGTTTTTGCTGGAGGGGGCAGGTAGGCCCTGAGTGGGGGGACCTGGGCCCAGGGCAGCAGGGTATGTGGAGGAGGGAGTTAGCCAGGCATGAGAAAGGGACGGGGCAGACCGTCTTAGCCCAAACTTTGTCAAATAGCAGCACCGACTGAGTAACTGTTTTGATTATCTTTACACATGATATATTAGATTCTAATACATCCACCATAGAATTAAATAATTTTTTTCCTCCTTCCTATGTGACAGCCTCCAATCGGGGGTCAGCAGGTCCCCTGAGAATTGGGGGCTCCATCCTGCCTTGCTGTCATCTCAGCCTTCTGATGACTTGACTTTGGCCAGACACGCAGGCCATCTGCTGGGTCCCCTCCAGCCTCCCCACCGCCCCTCCTCCCAGTCTGTATGCACCTGGCACCTGGCCTCAGAGTCATCCCTCCCTGGGCTGGCCTGGCATTCCGCCAGGAGGGTGGGTGACCCCTGTCAAGGGCTTGACCCCGGTCTGCTCTCTAGAGGGATTCTGTAGGTATTTCTTTGAGGGCTAACAGCTGTCACAGTCATCTCTCTACAACGCTTTGAGATCCGTCCCGGGAGACTGCCTGCCTTGTCCCCGATGGGATGACCTGCCTTTGCCTGTAGGCCCCTCAGTGAGCTCATTCTGTACCTCTGGTCTTGTTAAGGCTGCCTGATTTTGTGACTGTTTAATATTGCATATGTTCTTTGAATTTTCCCCATGTCTTTGAAAACCACATAGGTTAAAAATTATAGAAACAATTTGTTTTGTTGTGGGTACACTTTAGAATTTTTTGCCATGTAACATCTAAAACTTATTTTCTGTTAAGTCTCATTTTCCGTGAGAAAAGATGGTTAATGGCTTTTACTCCCTATGAATGTGGAAATGCCTGGGGAATTTAAAATTGAACCCTTTCTGAGTTTTTGAGCTTTGGAGAAATCCATCAGGAGGGAAAAGATGTGAAATACAGTCTCTAGTTTTCAAACTACTACTTATAGAAAAGATGTGAATCTGGGTATTTATCCCAGTTTGAAACCCTGAAATTTTGTCTTTGCTGATTCATAAACTACAGTCTTGTCCCTCATCCAGGTGGTGTCTTGTCATGTGGTGGGCGACGCCATCCAGTTTCTGGTCCGCGTGGGGCCTGCCTCGGCCACGGACGCCAGACACCAGCTGCATGTTGCACGGCTCTCGCCAGTACATTTACAGGTACTTTCGGGCAGGTGTGTGAGTCATGGGAAAACAGTTCTCATACACCTGTCAGGTGAGCATGGTGTGATCATGAGCTTGTGAATACCCATGTTTTTATTAATCACTTACTTTATAATTTCCAGACTGTAACCTTCCATATTATATCATGTTTGTAGGAAACCAAAAAAAGTTGTGTACATATCATGTATATGTATATATACACACGTATACACACACATACAAACATGTACACACAGGTGCATCTACACCCACACCCACATATGTCACACACATATGCACATATACAAACATGTATACACACATCTGTGTATGTATATAATGATTCAGAAGTTGCCCGTCTACCGAATTTGGGAGATACGGTATTTCTCAAGGTAGTTCAACAGATGGTTGTTGATAGACAGAATAAGGTAAATGGTGTCTGAGATGAGGAAAGCGGCTCTGTTTCAGAATCAGGCCGGAGACCTCAGAAGTCTACTGTACTTGGAAAACCAGCTTAGGGGCTGCACTGGGCAGTTCTCTTTTTAGTTTTTGAAAAAGTCAACTTTCAAGACTCCTTTTTGTAAGTTAAAATTTATGACTTAAAAAAAATATTATCATTATTTTTCTGAAAATAGACTTACAGTAGACTTATAATCTATAACTTTATATTTTATATTTCACGTAGTTATTAGATATATATAATATCAGTAATTATATATGTGTAACAGTTATGTAGAGAGACACATATACTGGTGGTAGAAGCCTTGTTAGTGACGTTCCCGGGTGCCTGAGCTGCCAGAGGATGTGTCTCTCACATTAAGCAGAAGTTCCCTGAAGCCCCCATTTAACCGGTGTGTGTAAGTGTGGATTTCTGGCCTGTTTTAGGGGTCACTGCCGATTCTACTCTGCTTCCTCTCCTCTGTCCTTGTCCTTGGTGCTAGTTTTGGGGATGAGCCCCCTTCCTACAGGACTCTCAGCCATGGGGACGATGCTCTTCTATACGCCTCCCTTGCAAAGGCACGGTTTTAAGTGACCTGGGCAAGCACAACAGGCTGCCTGGATGCCTGGCTGGCTTTGTCCTGAATTCTGGCCCTCCCAACCGTACCCCAGTGACACCTGGTTTTTAAGAGTTGAGGGCATTCAGGGTTGGCTTCTTGGAGGTGTCAGATGGTAACGACTCCCTGCTTCCCCAGGTATTTTGGACAAGGTAGCTAGAAAATAACTGCAGTGGTTGGGACACATTTACCCAACATTTGGCACTTGTTTGGGACTGAGTCCAGCAAGGACCACGCACACTCATCAAGCGTGTGTGACGTGTGTGACGTTTCTGAGGTGGTGTTTATGTGCCATTTTACACAGCTCAGACACAAGTAACACAATTGTATCTTTGATCTCAACACAGTTAAAAGCCAGTCAGTCTGTGGATCACCTCGCAAGGCTGGAGATTGGTAAATTATTAATATCAAGGCAGGGCAGGGATATTCAGCTCCTTTGTTCTTTCAATAAAAGGTGCCTGAAGGGACCAGCAACTGGTCTCACCGCCTCCCTCCACCTGCCGCAGGGACCTGGAGCCATGAAATTAAAGCTCAGTTGTCTAGCATTACCCAGAATTATGGGGCATCCTTTCTCTCACCCTGTTGGTGGCATGAGGTGAGAGTCCCCAGTGGTCAGAAATACAGTCTAAAGCTTCCCTTTCTTCCCTTTTCTTGGGCCCGGGGGAGGGGTAGGTTTTGATTCAGAGTGTCAGGCTGAAGCATGAAGGATGGGTATGTACTGACCGAAACAAATCACACATTTAGCACAAGTGTATTAATTGCCGTTCCGGAGGTCCAGCATCCAACCGGAGCCTACATGAGTGTCCCTTCCGGGAGCTCCGGGGCGTGTGTTCCCGTCGGCGCCCCTCCCAGGAGCTCCGGGGCGCGTGTTCCCTTGCTCATCTGGTTGTTGGTGTGACTCAGCTCCTCCTGGCTGTAGTGCTGAAGGCCATTCCCAGCTTCTAGAGGCCCCTCATTCCCAGGCGCCTGGCATCCTCTGTCCGTCTTCCTCTCTGGCCTGCTCCTCTGCCTTCTTGTTCCATTCGTAATGGCTCGTGTGATTCTGCTGGACTGACTGGCATAACCCCGGATCAGGGGCCTTCCCCGGTCACGGCCACAAAGTGCCTTTTGCTGAGTAAGGTAGAACATTCACAGGGTCCCGGGGCTGGAGCGTGGACGTCTGGAGGGGCATCATTCCCGGTGGAGTTGGATGGGGCGTGTGAGAGGCCAAGCCCAGCTGGGGTTGTGTGGAGGCCCAGTCGGAGAGGGGAATGGGGTCTGGACACAGACGCAGGGCACGCGGGACCGCGCCGGCTGTGGGGCTGGGCTGAGCATCCTCTCCCTTCTGTTCCCTCGTCTTTTACGCCCTGGAGACAGTCCCAGAAGAGAAGCGTAGGGCACAGAGGGCCATTCATTTAACAGGCGGCAGAGTTTTTCTGACCCCGGCCTTCAGGCCCCGGTGCTGAGTCTTCTCTCTGGGTGACGGGTGGAGACAGAGAAAGGCTGGCGGCACACAGGGAAGAAGCAGCCCCCCAGTAACTGGCTTTTCCGCAGCTGGAGCTCCACATGAAGGAGAAGAAGGAAGACATTCAGATCAAGTGGTCCTTTATCAGCGTGCCCGAAACGGCCATCGCCATCCAGCCTAGAGTGCCGGGCGAGGTCAGTCCCTGAGCGTGTGTGATTCCTGCACCGGTGTGTGTGAAGCACAGGCTCGCTGTGGCCACCTGCTCTGCTAAGTGTGGCTCAGGTCAGCGTGTGTGATGTGTGCAGCCCCTCCTTCATCCGGGGGAAGCAGGGGCAGGGCTGGACGGCTCCCGTGGATTCAGGGCTCTCACCGGGAGTCACCTGGCAGCTTTAAAAATCCTGCAGCCTGCCCCGCCCCCTGCAGGTGATTGGGCTGCGAGCTGTTTAAAGCTCTCCTGGGCAGCTGAGGTCGAGGCCCACGGAGGGCCTGAGACCTGGCTTGTCCTCGTTTGCCCCATCCTTAGGTCCTCGGTCCTCTCTCCTGGCCTCCACCACCTGCTTCCAGCTTGGGCTGAGTCCACAAGGCTGGCTCCCGAGGGCAGCCCGTCCGCGGTCTTCATGTTTGAAGACCATGAATTTGGGGGCGGGGAGCGAGCATGTCAGTCACATGGCGTCATGCTTGCAGTTGCTGGAGAGATCCTGCAAAGCCATCAGCTGAAAGGCTTTGGTGCCTCGGTTATTCCTCAGCAGTGGCTTTATGATACTTCACACTCTTGTGTGACTGCTGAGATACCACTGCAATAGTTCATAAATGTTTAACCTTTCGTGCCTTGATGTAGATGGATAGTTTTTTTTCTTATGATTAAGTTTGGATTATAATCCTTTGACTTGCGTGCACCAGCATTGTACTCTTTGCCTGGCTGTTTAGATGTATGAGGGATGCATATTAAGTATTTCCCTTGATGTCAGTTCATTTCCTTTTTCCACTTCCTTCCGAAACCAGTATCTCCTTTCTCCCACAATGGCATTGTTTGTTCAGGAGAACAGTATACACAAAACAGTTTTGTAAACTGCAGCCCCAATACCACTACTGGCATCAAACCTACCAAAGTTCGAGATTGTTCTCCTGGCCTTTGTATCAGAATGTATCTGGCTGAGGGGGTAGAGTTCTGTGTTCAGAACAACTTGACTTAATTTTTTTCCGTGTGGTTGTGTTACCAACTCGACATTAGTTAAGTGCATTTGCTTCTGTTAGTATTTAGTTTTAGCTTTTGTTCCCCACTGTTGTTGACTTACATATTTCTTGAATGTGCAAAATATTAACATGGTTACAAAGTCAAAATTTACATGAAATGTTACACTTAGAAGCCTAATCTCCACCCCCGTCCTTCTGTCCCATCTGTCCCCTGCACACAGCTTCTCCCTTCTCACCCGGACGGTGTGTGGTGTGTGTGTTCTTCCCGCCTTCCCCGCCAGGGCCCAGTGTGCTCTTATTAATGAGAAGCATGACTGCCCCAGTGAAGCAGTTCTGTAGACTCGAGGCAGCCTCACTGGGCCTCCTGGTGGGCGACATGGCCTGGGGGCAGGGGAGGTCTGTAAGGAAGGTTCCCAAGTCTGCTGCTCTGGGGGTTGAGCAGACGATGGATCTGACATCTGAGCCCCTAAACTCATCTTTCACCCTTGGTTTCCTCCTCTGTAAAATGAGGAGAAATTGTGGGGGTTAAAAAAGATTTAAGAAGGTAAACAAATGAAGCTGTCTGCACAGTGGAGTATTACTCAGCATAAAGAAGATGTTAAGACACGTGTTCCAATATGTGCAAATCCTGAAAACATGATCCTTAGTGAAGGAAGCCAGACATAAAAAACCACATGCTATATGATTCCATGTCTATAAAATGCCCAGAACAGGCAAATGCATAAAGACGGAAATGCCCAGAACAGGCAAATGCATAAAGACGGAAGGCTGAATAGTGGTTGCCAGGGGCTACTGGGGGTGGGGAGGGATGGGGTGACTGCTAATGGGCCCTGGGCTTTTGGGCAGTGGATGAATATTTTGGAACTAGGTAGAAGTGATGTTTGCACAGCACTGAATGCACTAAGTGCCACTGAAGTGTGTACCTAAAAATGGTTAATTTTATGTTATTTCAATTTCATCTCAGTTTTTAAAAAGATAAGTATATCAAAGACTTATCGAAGAGTAGATTAGTGGTAGATACACTAGTAGATAGTGGTTGTAAGTGCAGACCCTGGATCCTTAATGCCAAGGTTTCCCAGCTCTGCCACTTATGAGCTGTGTGACCCTACACCTGTTATTAACTTCTCTGGGCCTTAGTTTCCTCATCTGTAAAATGGGGATTATGATATTCAAGGCAGTTGTGAGGATTAAATTAGTTAATACATATAAATTCACAGAATCAAGCCTGACACACCCAAAGAGTGATGTAAGTATTAAACTATTTTGATTATTCTCAGTTAGCATTCCTGGCAGAGAGCAGGATTTGAATAGGGGGCAGATTTAGGCTAAGTTCACTGTAACAAGGCCTGGCCAGCCAGTTATCCTAGGGACACCACAGACGGATTTCTGCAAAGAGTCCAGCCCTCAGGCTGGAAGGTTTTCAGTAGGTCTGTGGTCCTGGTGGAAGTCAAGTTCTCCAGAGCCAGGAAAATTCCATCGTGTGACTGCACTGCAATTAGTTATCTATTTAGCTTCTGACGGATACTTAGGTAATTTCCAGTGGCGCAGTTACAAGCAGTGGTGCTGTGAACATTCTAGAATACAAGAACCCATTTCTGCTGGGTTTTAGGTGTTGTCGTCTATAGTAACGTAAGTTGTCCAGCTCTGTTGTTGGTCCACAAGCTCGTGTTCTTGTTGGCTTTTTCACTTACTCGAACACTTTCTAATTTCAAAAAAACACCAAAAGCACTCAGGAAACAAAAAATACTTATTTATGTGTTTGGGGGAAGAGTGGAGGGATACACATAGAAATACAAACATTTTTGTGTTGCACATGGGTTTGTTTTTTCCCATTTCCTGAAATAAGCAGCACGAATTACTTTTGAGATGAGTAGGGAGAGTCTCTCCAGGTAAGAACGCGCATCGCCTGCCCTAAGGTGCGGCCCGGAGCTGCTGCACCTCGGGACACGCTGAGTGCGCCTGCCCAGCTGCTGCTCGAGTCCCGGTTCCGCTGTCCTCTGCTGACTTCCTTCTCCTGCTGCAGGACCAGGTGGTCGAGGCAAATGCAGTGTCGGAAGCTCTCAAGGACATTTTGAAGCAGCTGGTTAGCTCCACCTCTCCCTCGGTGTTTCTAAGCACCAAGTCTGTGGACATCAGGGACGTTCAGGTAGGTGGGTTCATGGGGTCCTGGGCCACCTCCCCAAGAAGATCTGCAGGTTTCCTCCACCTCCATGGCAGGAAATAACCACTGAGATGGAACCAATGCTTGCCAGGCCCTAATGACCAGGGTCGGGATGAAGCTTTGAATCCAAGGCCCTTCGAGTGGAAGGAAGAGAAGAGGTGTCCGTGTCGCTCAGCACAGTCCAGCCCTAATTGGTCCTGACCCTCCGCTTTTGAGGAGGCCGATCTTGACTTTGATTCTCCACCCAGAGCCTGCTGTCTTAGGCCCTATCCCTCCAGGACCGAAGTTCCAGGGAAACCCAGTTAGCAATGAGAATATGCCCCCGAAGCCACCAGAGCAAGGCACTCTGCGTGGACTGAGGCTGCGAGGCTAGGCCTGGGGGCAGCTGTGGCATCTGCCTCTTGGAGGGCCATCCCCTTTGGGCACATGTGGCACACACGAGGGGATCCCTCTGTGGCCCCCTTTCTGTACCATCTGTCTCCCCCCGTGCTGGGCCCCCTGGCACCGGCCTGCTGAGGTGCTGCCTTGGCTGACCTGATGCCCGGGGCGCTTGCCCTGGCCGGCCTCAACCAGACTGGGTCTCTCAAATCTTCATTGGAAACACATTTAAAAACCTTGACTTTAGGTAAATTGATTCTACCATTTACAAGTTGATCTTTATATTATGATTATGCAAAACAGGAATTTGTAGTCCCTTATTTTTTTTTATTTCAGTATTTTTATGTGGCAGTGTAGAGATCCATCTTTATTATACAGTTCTTGGTAAAGTCAGCTGGAAAATAAAACTTTTCATGTGCTTTTTATGATGCAGGCGCTTGGCCTCTGGTTCTCATCAGGGCCGGCATCACCAGCCGTGGGGTGGAGTCCAGACACAAAATCTCTTCAGTTCATCAGATGAGAGTCAGTCGATCGGTGTTCTGTGATAAGCCCTGGGTGCTGGAGATGATTAGAATGGAAGAGGTGGGCTTCACCCTCGGGTGCATGTAGTGCAGAGAGTGGAGTGGAAGGTTTTGCAGACATGGGGGCGGTTAGGGGGATGTTTGTGCAGGCTTCCCAGGGCCGGCGGCCTCGGGGTGGGGTAGGGCTCAGCGCCCAGGGAGGTCAGGCCAGGCTTCCCAGGAGGTGGGAGCAGAGTCTCAGCTGCTCTCTTAGTAATTGCATCCTGATGGTCTGTCTTAGATCACAGGGGCGTGGTCATTTTGAATAAGAAAATAAATCTGTAATGTCAAAATTTGAGAAACTTCACAAAATAGTAGTGTATTTTTAGAATGCATAGATTCAGAAAATAAAAAGACCAAGACTACTAAAAGTAAAATACCACTTTTAAGTAAATGTCTAGAATTCATATACCAAAATAGCATCCATATTGTATTGATTCGGGTTCTCCAGAGAAACAGAACCAACAGGACGTGTGTATATTGTATATATATTATGTGTGTATATTATATGTGTATATATATAAGTACCCTATTATATAATAATGGCCTCCATCATCACATGAGCCAACTATATGTTTATATATGCAATGTACTAGTTAATATATAATAAAAAGAGATTTACCATAAGGAGTTGGCTCATGCAATTATGGGAGCTGACAGGTCCCAAGATCGCAGGGCGGGCCTACAAGCTGGAGGGTGGTGGGCTTTCGTTCTGAAGGGCAGCAGGCTCCAAACAGTGGAAGAGCTGCTTTTGAGTTTCCATTTGAATCCAAAGACAGGGGAAAGCTGAAGCCCAGGTCAAAGGCAGGCACGAGGCATTTCCTCTTACATGTTCAGGCCCACACACGTTAGGGAGGGCGATCTGCCTGGCTTGGTCTAGTGACTTAAACATTCATCTCATGGGAACACCCTCACAGACACACCCAGAACAATGTTTGACCAAATACCTGGGCACCCACGGCTCAGCTGAGTTGACATGTAAAATTAACCATGACACATACACAATTGGAAAAAACATTCCATCTCCATCCCAGTGTGGATTTCTCACGGACCCGGACCTTAAGGCTTTTGTGATGGCTTCTTGGCCTCCCAGCTCACACAGCTCTTGTTTGGCTCAGGTTCAGAACAGTGTTTTCTAAACTGTGGCCTACAGAACGCTATATGCAAGCATTCCCCCCAAAAGATTCTGAGATCAAATCAGCACCCGGATCCTCCCGTGGAAGGCTCTCCCCGCATAGAGGCATATGATGTCTCTGAGAAGCCTTTCCAGGATTCCCTCATGTTTGCACCTAAGGAGGTCCTTCTAAAGAGTGCTCACAGCCATGCGTGAAAGGCGGGACCCACCCTGGGAAAGGCTGGTTTGCAGGACGGCTCCTTCAGGCTTGGGGATGCTTTCTGCTGGGAACGCCTCGATGCCAACTTGAGGACAGCATGACCGAAGCTGGTCCCATCTGCTTTTGCCTCTCCAGTGTAAGACCCGGATGAGACTTAGCTGTTCCTTACGTTGGTGGCAGGTCTGCCTGATGACGGGAAGTGGTCACAAGCTGGTGGCTTTGCACATTCATGTCCGGCTGGTGTCCTGCTCAGTGCTGGTGGGCAGTGGGCACCTGCAGCCTGGAGGGGGTGTCCCGCTCTCTCTCAGGCACCTGGCCTGGGTGTGGACCCATGGCCAGCTTTGCTCCCAAGCTCCATGCGCAGCAAGGTGCATACTTCAGTTGTATTATTTGGGATGTAAAGGCTCCTGAGCAGGGAGATGGTTATGGTTGACGGGTGACGGCAGGCGTTTCCACGAGGAGGGAAGACTGTTCCGGAGCAGGCCTGGGTCAGGCTCCCACGCAGGATTGCTGGAAGCCGCCGCATTCTCTCTAGTGGTTATCGGGCAGCCGCCCCCTCTTCCCTGGGTCACTGCTCTGTGTCTCTTTCTGCAGAGCCTGCAGCACGCTTCACCCCCTCCTCAGGAACCCTGCCCTCCCAAGCCCCCGAGGGCTCATGAACTCAGATTACTGGTGAAGAACATCCGAGCCTCGCTGCTGAAGGGCGCCGGTGCCTCGGGTAGGTGGCAGTGTCCCCGGGGGTCCGCGGGTGGCCGGGGTGGGCCCAGCAGCCTCTGGTGTCACCTGTGGCTCCCTCCAGTGGGGTCTGCAATGTGGTCCCTGCCTTTGAGTGAAGAAGAACCCCGCGGGTGATGTGAGACAGTTACAGTGCGATCCTGGTTTCACATGGGGAAGGCTAAGGGGAGGAAGGTGCCCAGGGCAGCTTTGCTTCTGTCGTTGGTGTTGAGGGCTTTCCTTTTCCTTCAGTCTCGAAGCTGTAAATTGTGGTTGGTGGGCGTCTCTGACTGGCGTGCGCCTGAGCGGCTCCCATGTCGGCCCTCTGGTGCCAGGAGGAGCTGCCCTCTGAGGGAGGATGAACAGAAAGGCCGCACCTGGGCAGCTCTGTGTCCCCGCTGAGACCCCGGGCACTCAGGAGCCTGGGATGGGAGACGTCTTTCCACCACGCTTCAATTTTGCTGACAAGAGGAATGAGCTCTTTTGTTGTCCCAGAATGTTAGGGCTGCTTACCGGTATTTGCAAGGAGTTTCTTCCTGTTCCAAAGCACAGGCAAGCCTTGTTTAACCCCCGAGGCTGCAGAGCTCACTGTGGGTGCCTTTGGGTGAGAGCCCTCGCAGTTGCCCGAGGCCGCACCGTTCAGGGACTGTGAGGGGCTCTCGGCTCCCTGGTCCGGGGGCCCCTGGGAGGTGATGGTGAGGATGAGTATGACAGCATGTGCAGAACATCTAACCTGCCTGGTGCGTGGTGAAGGGCTGGTACATCCCCACGGGACTCGCTACACAGTACACGCCTGGCTGTATGCCGAGGGCGAACGTCGCCTCAAGGCAGAAACGACTGTTCACTAGTGAAATGTCCTGTTACTTGGATTGCATATCCCAGAAAAGGTCTTTGAGCTGATTCAGGTATAAAAACACATCTTTGTAAGTAAGGAACTGGGTTCTTGGTGCGATAGCCCCACATAGGGGTCCTCCCAGGTGCCCTTCCTCCTGCAAGCAGTCTTGTCCAGAGGTGAGGGCCACGTCGCCGCTGCAGTCATGTTGCCCGCAGGGAGGGTCCCCGCTTGGAGGAGCGTGGGCACCTAGGTATTTCGAGGCTGGCCAGTTTCAGGTGTGGGTAGGAAAGCTTTAACCCCCAGACGAGGGGGTTTGCAGGTTTGTGAACAGCAAATGAAAGAAAGAATGTCCCCTCAGAAGTGGGTGAGGAAGACCCTAGATGTTTAATTCAGCCTTTCTTTTGTATGCAAAAATGTCTCACTGCAATTAAAAAATAAAAATAAATAAAAGTCATTTGATGTCCCTTTGTTCCATTATAGGCAGTGCTAACCCCCTGTGTGTAGTTCAGCTGAATGACCCTGTTCAGAAGTTCTCCAGTGCCCTTGCGAAAAACACTACTGACCTCACCTGGGAGGAAGAATTCACCTTGTGCGTACAGCCTAGTTTACCGCGGGCTTGGGTTTCCAAAGCCACACCTATTCAATCCTGAAATCATTTTGTAATACAATTCATACCAAAAAAAAAATTTTTTTTTTAATTTAAAAAGGCATTTTAAGCCTTTCTGAAGGCGGTGCTTGGTGTCAGTTTCCTCCTACCTACATCCTGTTGTGACAAGGGAGGCCATTTGGGGCCTCCTGCCTGCCTTAGAAATACGCACCATCCAAGGCAGAATGGAAACTTGGATTGATAACAAAATCTGACAATGAGAACAGAAAAAGGGAAAAGTATAGACCACTTATAAATAATGACATAGGAATCATAAGTAGCATATCAGATAGAATCCATCAGCACATTAAAAATAGTACTCTAAGACTAGATGAATTCTTACCAAGAATGTAAGGATGGCTTAATGTGAGCAGATCTGTTAATGAAATTCAGTGTGTCACTAGGTCAGAGGAGAAAACAAACTTATCTCCACATGTGCCCAAAAAGATGTTCAGTGACATTCAATACCCATTCCTAATTTTAAAAATGTAATTAGAACAAGATTTTGGGGGTACTTATTTAATAAGATTAAAAAAATCACTATAACTGATAAATACCAGAAGCAGTCCCACTAAAATCAAGAGAATGAGACCCACTATTTTGTTCTAGAGATACTGGTTAATGCAATTAGATAAGAAAGAGATATGATATGCAAGTACTAGAAAGGCAGAGATAAAACTAATCATTAGTGGAAGTTGATACTGCATATCTAAACTACTCAAAACAAAACTATTAGAAATAATAATGAACATAGGAGAGAAGTAATACTAGAAAAACTATGTAATATTTCAGTAAAGTGGCTAACTATAAAAACAGAGAAATCACTTGCTTTCTGAAGCTTAATAAATAATTAGAAAAATTGATTGAAGATGTCCCGTGTATAATATAAAGAGCTTTTATAAATAATCGATGACAATTTGCACGCTCACTTAGAAAACTGGGCAAAATTCCTGAACTAGGTGGAAACCTTTGGAATGATGTTCAGTCTCAGAAATAAATTAATGCAGATTTAAACAAAAGAGATCCTTTTTTCACCTTACAGGTTGGTAAAGAATAAGAGAATGAGAATGGGTGGACGTGTAAATTAGAGTAACCATTCTGGAGGTCATCAATACATATATTAAGAAAAAAGAAAATCTTAAATGCATACACGTTTTGACAGGCAATTACAGTCTTCCTAAGGCAATAATCACACTGTGTGTACAAAGTGATATGTATGTTTATCTCAGCTTGTTTATAATTATGAAATATTTGAAACTACTGCCCCATTAGTAAGGATTGATTACTGAAGAATTGGCTAAATAAACTCCCATAAGGCCGGATAGTGGAATACTAAATGCCTGTTGAAAGTACTGCTCTGTACTTACTGACAGGGAAAGATCTCAAGTGAAAAAAATAGGTCAAAAAGGAGGAGAGAGGTACATTATATTCTATGTTTTGTTTGTAGATAATTATATGGCTACACCTTTTGGTACAGTAACTACTAGCCATGTGTGGCTCTTTATCAGTTAATTAAAATTAAACAGTTAAATCCTTAGCTTGCACTGAGGCCACATTTCAAGGTCTCAGTAGCCATATGTGTCTGGTGGCCACTGTATTTGATGGCACCTATATAGAATATTTCCATCATCATTCAGAAAGTATTATTGGATAATTTAGGAGACTAGTCCCCAGCTGTTAACAGGAACTATTTTTGGATAGTGAGGTTGCAGGTAATCTTTATATTTTGATTACATGTCTCTATAGTTTTTGAAATGTTGATGGTGGTTTGCATTCCTTTCTGTAATCAGAAGAAAATACTGTTTCAGAAAATACTTGAGCATTTGTAAGGAGTCACAGCTCTTTCTCCTTCCTGCAGTGAGCTGAATGCTAAATCCAAGGAGTTGTACCTGCAGATTTCAGAGGATGGGCGATCCTCAGAAGGTGTGTGTTGAGCCTGTGGACAGAGGTCCTGCTATTTGTGGGGGTCACCCAGCTGCCCTAATCAGGGTCCTGGGAGACTGGGGAGAGGGGAGACCAAGCAGGGGAGGCCAGCCCCTCCCCAAGTCACTTCCAGGTATTCCCAAAGGAACTTTGGTTGAAAGTCCATTTTGGGTAATAACAAAATTATACATTTTGGGAAAGAATATTCAACTGGA
Source organism: Phataginus tricuspis (assembly GCA_029783875.1). Classification (NCBI taxonomy): domain Eukaryota; kingdom Metazoa; phylum Chordata; class Mammalia; order Pholidota; family Manidae; genus Phataginus; species Phataginus tricuspis. Next base: position 100,440,137 of record JAQQAC010008350.1, on the reverse strand, counting down.
TTTTTGCTTTTTTTTAAAGCAAATATCCAAAATAGTTTAATCAACATTCTTAGCTTAGGGAAGTAGTTTTCTCAATCCTCTTAGCCTTAATAGATTTTTCTTAATAGTGGTAAAGTACTCCTAAAAGTTACCATCCTCACCTTTTTTGAATGTAAAATTCAGTGCGATTATGCAACCTTCACCCATGGCAGGCATCTCCAGAGCTCTTTCCGTCTTACAAAACTGAACTCTGCCCCCGTTAAATTCTTCCCCCAGCCCTTGCCCCCCAGCCCCTGGCACCCACCATCCTACTTTCTGTCTCTGGGTTTCAGCTGGCTTTTCCTTGTGAAAAAAGTCATAGCAGCTTTCCTTGGGCACATGCTGTAGATGCAAGAGAGCAGCAGTGAGAAGCGGGCTCTCTGCAGTGAACATGTGTGCATGTTGACAATTTTCAGTATTTATTAGATTTTTAAAAATCTCTGTAAATATACCAACATTGGGAGAGGGGGACCCTGACCTGATTTATCCAACTATGAAAACAAGCCATGTGGTTATCTCCCACAGCCAAAAAGACCAGGTAAAAGCAATTCTAGCTGCTAGTTATCAGCAGGCATTCTGAGGCAATTTCCTTGATTTACAGTCTTGAGATCCTGGGATGCGCCTGGGATGAGAACTGACATGTCGAGGGAGGGCGGGTGGGGCTGGCCGCCTGGGGAGGAGCGCACGCCTCATCCAGTCCTGGGCCGCCACTCCTGTTGGCTTCGTCAGAATTTCATCCCAGTCCAACCCGATGGGATCTATGAAATTTCAAACTTGCATAAGCAGCACAAAGAACCACCGTAAAACTTTCTTAGACCCACATATGTTCCACATTCTGCCCGGTTTCCTTTACTGTTCATGCTCACACTTACTGGGTACCCTCGCTCTCTGTCTGCACACACACACACACATGGGGGTAAATGTGCGAACCGTTTCAGTGTGCATTTCCTGAGAAGGGGCTATTATCTTCTGTATGCACGCATGGTTATCAGCTTCCACAATCTACGCTGAGCTAGCGCTCATCTACTGGCCTCTATTCCGGTTTTTGTCAGGTGACCCACTGATGCCCTTTAGAGCAGCTGTTTTCTGCTCAGATGAATATATAGGACCAGATGTTACCTCTGCCACATCTCATTAGCCTCCATTAGACTGGCACATTTCCTCAGCCTTTGTCTTTATGACCTGGAGGTTTCTAAAATGTTCTGAACGAGAGGATTTTCGAGTGAGTGGGTCCCACATCAGAACTTTGTTCTCACTGCAGCAATTCATGCTGACCCTTCTGCTTTGGTGGAACCCCGTGGAAACGTCCACAGTGCTCCTTGATTGTCTCCTGTCTTTCCAGCTCTGTTGGCGACGGCGACTATCCCTTTAGATTTATTTAAGAAGCAGCCTTCTGGGCCACAAAGCTTTACATTGACCAGCGGGTCCTCCTGCGGCAGCTCGGTGCTGGGGTCGGCCACTGCAGAGGTATGGTGTCGTTCTCTACAGGGGCCAAGTTCCAGCTTGATCCGCTTGAGATAAGGAGCATCTTTTGTCCATCAGCATCTTACTCACGTTTCTGCATGAAATAAGCTCATCTAAGAAGAGCTGCTGTTTCGTACGATGCGTTTTAGCCCTGGGTGGGCCGCTGCCTGCCTGTGATCATGTTGAATTCGTGTCTGAACTTTGCATGATGCCTTTCACATGGGCTTCACCCAGAAAGGGCTGTTTAATTTTGGTGTTCTCCACCTTATGTACCCATCACTACGAGTTGAGTGGCTGGGTTTAAGCACGGGTTTCCTCACCTCATAAGGATTCTGGGGAAAACAGGTTAATGATAAGCCAAGTATGTTGCTAAGTGACCTTACCTGAAGAAATCAGTGGTGATTGCAAGGGAAGTGGGTGCACTGTGGCGGGGTGCCCGTCTTCCCACCGGCTATGACATGTAGCCAGCCTTCTCTGCAGTTCTCTTACATAGAACCCAGTGAAGTGAAACCCTGGCAGACCGCTCCACCTGTTCCTGCTGCAAAGATAGAAAAAGACCGCATGGTGATGCCGTGTGGGACTGTGGTCACTACTGTCACTGCCGTGAAAACCAAGCCTCGCTTCGACACAGGGAGGGCATCCCCGCTGAGCCCTGGTGAGAAAATGGAAAACAGTCTTCCTGCAGAAACTCTAGAGCCGCACTCTGCCTGTGAATATTTTGCCCCGTAAACCGCAGCACACTGTAGGCTGCAGGATTGAGTGTTAGGAAAAAATCATGGTGTGGAAAGAATGGCAACGGGCAAGACTCCTTCCTACTTTAGGCAGTTACCTTTCTGTCTTGTCAAAATAAATACAGGACCGGTTGCAGCAAGGTTCAACCCTGTGGGATATTCTGAAATGAAAATTAAGGCATTAGATGAAATACCACATTGAACTGAGTACTGTATTACATGGATATGGGCACAGCCTGCTGTCTTGAAGCCTTAGATGTAAGTGGTCAGTGTAGTTTATGTGAAAAGTCATTTGTCAGAAGGCGTGATGTGCAGTCATTTTAGATCCAGCGGAATTCTGTACCTGTCCCTACAACTACTGCCTTGGAGACAACTTGTATAAGTGTACGATTTATTATTTTAAAATTTCTGCTTAATGCAAAAGTATTATCTTCCCAGGATAGATCGCTTGGCACAGTTCTTGAATGCAAAACAGAAAGTGAAATTCTGGCTCAATTAACCTGTTTCTGAGATTTTATTTAAACCTGGATTTACAAAACCCCTTTGGGGCAACCCCACCCACTCGCCAAAAAAAATAATAATAATAAGAGAGATGGGTAAAAAAAACCCTTAAGCTTTGGGGCTTACCTTTTCCAGCTGTGCTAAGTAGACAATGGATGGAGGTACGGTCTCAGTTTCCCAGAACTGTTCTCACCCCTTCTGGAGGGCCACTATAATCAGGATCTTCCCTGCAGAGTCTCCCCTGAAGACACCTGTCAAGGTGAAGGTGATCGAGAAGGACATCTCCATCCAAGCCATCTCCTGCCATGGCGCTCCTGTCAGTAAAACTCTCTCCTCTTCAGACACAGGTAACTGAAGGCACACGGTGCTCCCCCTCGTAGCTGCTTCTGGGTCCTTCTGATAAGCCTTTCTTGTCTGTTGAGAAGTAAACATTTCCTTTTTGGAGTTTGGGAAGAGGTTTTGCATATGAATGAAGAGTCAGAAGGACAAAAGGGAAATTGACACTGGTCAACGGCCAGGAGTGGCATGAGTGCCCCAGCTTTCAGTTTTAGGGGATGCTTTAATGAAATAAACAGGAAAACACAGCATATAGCTCACTTTAAAATTTCTGAAGATTACTTTTTTCTTCAACACACATTATATGACTGTCATAAAATAAGCAGGACTCGGGACACAATCACAAAGGCAACTTTATTTTTGTTTCCTGTTGTCCCACGAAACCCGGTTAACAGAAGCAGGTTCCCCTGAACTCGGAGGCACAGTTCCCATTTTCATGGTCACTTTCAAGTAGCAAACATCTTTAAAGAGATGTGTCACTGTCTCTCTAAATCAAAGCCCTATCTAAATTTGGGGATTACGTTTTCTCCCTTTGTGCGTGTGACCTGCGGTCCGAGAAGTGGGTTGGGGCAGCTTCTTTCTGGCTTACCTTTGAGTCCTGTTTCTGGTCTTGCCACGGTCAGGATGGGGCAGGAGGGGCGCATGGGCTGGGAGTTCTCATCTGAAGGGTGCCGTCTCTGCATAGCTTTGCGTTCTCAGCCGGGCGCAAGTTGGAAACGGCCTTCTTCCCTGTGGGAGTTTTCATGGTTCTTTGGAAACTGCAGGGTCCCCCCAGCTGCACCTTCCTAGACGCCCCCTTTGGCTGGCTACCCCGATGCTCTGTTTCTGCCCCTAGAAGTACATCCCATACCTCATACTGCGGGGGACCCTTTACTGGGGCAGGAACGCTTTTTAAAAGACCCCAGGCTGACTTTCCCACTGGGGGTTCCTTATCTGGTCTGTGGGCAGTGAGCCAGCCCCCCTTCCCCCCATGCAGCCAGGCCCCTCGTGGTTTTCTCAGGTACACCTGGCACCTTGACCGGGCTTTCTGAGGATGGCCCGGAACCCGGGTGTGGCGAGAGTCCTCACCAGCTCCTCCTCCGACCCTTCTCTCCACTCCTGCGGCTGCTGGCTGGTTCCTGCTGTGGTGCCTCATGGGTCCTTTGTCCGCCCATGGCCAAGAGGGAGTCAGGAAGGGTTCCCTGGGCTCCCTGCTGCTACCAGCAGTGTTGTGTTTTTACCGTAGCAGAGCCACCGTGTGTAGGTGAGAGCATCAGCTCTGAGTCAGAGGCCTGGCCCTCCCCAGCTCCGCCGCCCGCCTGGCTGCCTGACATTTTCCCCACTGTTCAAATGGGGATGAAAGAAGGACCTGCCTCAGAGGGTCGAGAGGCACAGAGCTCTTGGCCCGGCGCCCGGGGAATGTGGCGCGTTGCACCGAGGTGGGCCAGGCTGGGGTGCTCGCCACGGGAGTTGCTGCTGGGGGACCGGCCCGTAGAGCTCTGGCTCAGAGGTGTTGCCCCGTCTTGGGAGGGAAAAGGAGTTAACTGCATTGCCTTCCCAATCTCAGTCTTCCAGAAGGTTAGAGTTTTTTTTGCTTACCTGCTTTTCATCAACTGTGTTGAGGTGTAACTTACATCCAGTGAAACAGATGAGTTGTCAGGGGCGCGCGTCCTGAGGTCCTGCGTCCCCACAGCCTCGGCTGCAGACGAGTGGTAGCAGGTGCCGGCCAGGGAGCTGCATCCGGCCCCGCCCCGGACCGCCTTGACAGCACCGCGTCAGGCCCAGACGCGCTGCCCGATCCTCGGCTGCCCGCCCGCCAGGGCCACGGCCAGCTGGCCCGCAGAGCCCAAGCTGTGCCCCCTGGCCCTTCCGGGAGGTACGTGCCGACCGCGGGCACCTGCAGCCCCGGTGACCGGCCCCCCGCGCCTTCCCGCCCACAGAACTGCTGGTGCTGAGCGGCTCCGACCCGGTGGCTGCCGTCGCCATCCGGCAGCTCAGCGAGTCCTCCAAGCTGAAGGTCAAGTCGCCGCGGAAGAAAAGCACCATCGTCATATCCGGGGTGTCCAAGGTGGGCTGCGGGGGAGCGTTCGCGGTGGGGCGGCCTTGCCGCCTTCCCCGGGGGAAGTTAGCCGGGCTCTCCATCAACACCCAGAAAGTTGGTTAACAAATGCCAGGTCACGTTCTTCCCCCAGCGGGGCTCCCCGAGGCAGTGTGTTCATGCAGCACGACCTGTGGGTGAAGGGAACGGGCGCGTGCTGGGCACCGGCGGAGGCCCCTGGGGACAGACCCTCTGCCCTGTGCCTGCTCCTGGCGCAGAGGTTTCACCTTCCCCACCACACATTGCCAGAGCACTTACATTTTTTGCAATGAATGTTTATGGCAAAAAAATCAGAATTGCAGCTTGTTTTAGAACGTACCCTGATCGTGGCCGCCCTTCTTCTGCTCTGTGACGTTGGTCCAGAGCGGTTGGTGGGTGCACGGCTGTCCCTCGGAGGGCGCCAAGCTGGCCAGGCTGCTGGAGAGGCCCCACCCCCCTCAGGGTCCCTCACTCCTAACTTTTCAGAATGAACAGGAAATGGGGGAGGTGAAGGGACAGCTGAGGGATTTGGTTGTTGGGATGGAAGTTCGAGGAGGAAGAATTTTTGAACATGGAGGTGTGGGTCGATACTTGGAGGGACTAACAGGGTGGGATGGGAAGGAATCAGTGCCTCAGCTGCCTGGCAGGGGCCAGAAGGAGTCAGGGCGGGTGCCGGTGAATCACCAGTGTTCTCATTAGACTGGGGGCCTGGGAATCACCAGGCTTGTCACTGGACTGCTGTCCTGGGTGGCGGGTGCTCCAGGCCCAGCACACACAGCTCCCAACTGGCCTTGAGCGCATGGCCCCAGGGCCAGCTGCTGGTGCCTCTCTGGGTCTCCTGGGTGCCGTTTGCGTGGCAGCCAGCAGGGGGCGGTAGTGTCCCTGGAAGCGTTGTCTATGCTTTCTGAGGTTTTATTTTAGAATCATTAGGAACTCATGAATCGACATTGAATGTATCCAGTCCATGCATTTACTATTTTTACTGATGCTCAAACTGTCCCACCTTGAGTTAGTGGGCACTCCTGCACGCCAGCACTCGAGTTCAGTTGTCATAGCTGCCCCTCCCGTGTAACTGCCGTGAAGGTTAGGAGAAGCAGACAAGCCCCGAGGAGCCCCAGACCCCCTTGCAGCCCCTTGCCTGACTCCTAGCTCCAGAGGTTGCTTTAGTGCCTATGTATAATTCTTAGGGTGCAAAGTATATAATTTTTACTTGCAGGTTCTGTAGGAACCCTGGAGCTCAGGCCTGTCACCCCATGTGCCATCCACTACTTAGAAGGCAGGGCTCACTCTTCCATCTCACAGACTCCAGCTGGGCCCCTCTGCTAGGGAAGAATGTTACTGCCTCCCCAGCACCCTCCAATCTGCAAACTTGGGGCCATATCCTTCCCTGCCAGGGGCCCCAACCTTCTGCTCTTTGAGTGGACACCTGCATTTATTCAGTGCATTGCAGCCCCCTGAAATGCAGCGGCCGGCCGTGCTCTGAAGCTGCCTCCTTGGAGGACCCTGTGTGTCCAGCATTGAAATCACTAGTCGAGGCGTTTGGACCACACCCTTTGGGCTTTTCCGTGCCCCCTCTCCTTGCACGTTTCCTTGTAATCTTCCCCCGCAATGACTTATTCTCTCTCTTGGACAGACCTCGCTATCTCAGGACAATGATGCTGCCCTGATGCTGGACTACACAGCCTCCATGGAAGGCGCTCACCAGGAAGACACCTCGTCCCATCTTGGGGCGGCTGCAGCCTCTGCCCCGCCCGAGGAGGAGGCCTCGGTGCAGGCCCCGCCGGCCCTGGAGCCCCAGGAGAGCGAGCTGGACTCCTGGGACTTAGGGAAGGAGTCCCAGGCTGCAGCATGGGGCAGCCAGGCCCCGCTGGAGCCCGACGGGGACGAGCTGTCAGAGAGCTCCCTGAGCGTGTCGGAGCCAGGGGCCACCAAGAAGCATAAAGGTACCGGCCTCCGTGCCCTCTGACCGCCTACCTCGTGGCTGCCCTGTCATGCCGGTTCCCGTGCTGACTTTTTGCTCCCGTGTCTGCTTTCTTTCCCTTCTCCTCCATAAATCCATCCCACTCTCCACCCCGACAAAGGCACCGTTGCTGATGGTTTGAGCCCATTCAGAGCCTGTGAGAAGGGCTGGGTGCGGGGCATGTTTGGAATCCTTCCAAGTTCAGGTAGCCGGGTCATCTCTGCATAGGGGCCATTTTGCGTCCTTGCCTAGAGGCACCCCTTCCTCTGTCTGGCCTTACCTACCCCGAGGAGTAGAAGTACCCAGAGTATTTGGGGGGGACCCCAAGGGCCAGTGTCATGTGGAAGGAAGGAGGCCCAGGCAGAGCAGGGCAGAGGCTGCGTCCGAGGAGGCCGGCACCTCGGCTCCTGTGTGTCTCCAGGCTCTCGCCTCCAGCTAAAACCTAACAGGATCCACAGGGGGATAAGCTCCCTGGAAAATAAACCGGTTCACTGAATATGCTTGTGATGAGGTAATGTTTCACTAGAATGATCGATTGTTTTCCATTAGCACTGTGCTTTAAGTTTAAATGTCTTCAATGTGTGCAGTCTTATCCAGTGTATAGTCTAGGGGTATGGGGTCAGCTCTAGGTGGGCGCCTGCAGGATCCAGCCCCCGCTCCTGCCCCCGGAAGCGGAGATGGGCCCGCCTCCCACCGAGCGCCCCCACCAGGATGTAGGAAGGAGACCCCGGCGCAGAAGATGGGCGGGGGACCAAGCTGGGAGTCATGGCACAGCGCTAAGTCCCAGCTCCCCCAGGGGTAGGCCGGGGAAACCCCAGCCACTTCTGGGCCAGGACGCGGTGAGCTGCTCTGCCCTTGCCTCTCGGCTCCTTTGTTCTTGTGTCACAGACCAGTGGTTCTCGACCTGGCGGTTGTGCCCCCCAGGGGACACAGGCCAAGTCTGGAGGCAGTTTGGTGGTTATGGCTGGGAGTGGAGGTGCTGCTGGCGTCAGGCAGGTGCTGGGAGGAGGGGGCTGCCCGACCCCCTGCAGAGCAGATGGCCGCAACACGGCAGGCCGTGGCCCCATGTTCATGGAGCAGGGGCTCTGTCATCCCCGCCCACCCCGTTCCCCTGTGACCTACCACCTGTTGAGGCAGAGCCGGGTGGGGCAGATAGGGGAGGGGGGTGCAAGAGAGAAGAAAATAGGGAGACAGGACGAAGGTCCCTAGTAGGGTCTTCGGACCCTCACTGCCCAGTCTGGGTGAGCAGGGGCAGCAGGAAGCTGTGGCCCACACGACCTCTGGCACCTCCCCTGAGGGCTGGGCCCAGGTAGTGGGACAGGGCCTGACTGCTGTCCCCCAGCCCCGGCCTCATCTAGCTGTGGGTCCAGGGCAGCTGAGGGAGCTCACCTGGATGTGAGGAAGGCAGTGGGCTGGGCAAGCGGACAGCAAGGGCCAGGTGGGGCCTCCTCTCCCTTCCCTCACCTGGTGGTCCCGCAGTCTGTTCCCCTTCTCACGGGACCCAGGCCTGCCGACCTGTCCCCGTTCAACCTGCAAAGCCACACCTCACTGACCAAGTCCACTCGAGACTGCTGTCCATCTCCTGTTGCTCCGTCCTCCCTCCCTCTGCTCTTCCGGAGAGTTCTTCCCTTGGGGTCCAGCCTTGCTCTGTCCTAACCAGCCTGCTCCTTTCCCATCACAGACCAGGTGGATGACATCCCTCAAAAAAGGCACTTGGGGACCTAGGTGCTAGCAGGTGTGCAGGGGCCACCTCTGAATAAGCCTTATGCTCCCCCAGAGGCTTGGCATTTGAGGGCCCAGGGACAACCCTTACCCCGTGGCACATGGCACATATCCAGCCGGCTGCACAGACAGAGAGCCTTTACAGGCACCTATTTTACAGGCACCAGTGTTTTTTAAACTGCTTTTCATCCTAGTGTTTCCTGAGAGACTTGTACCCAGCACCCCTCTGAGATGTCAGAACATTAGAAGGTTGTGAGTTACAGGTGCCAAGTAGTTTTCCTTTTCCACCAAAATTTTTTCCAAACTGGTGATACAGGGAGCAGCTCAATGGAGTTTTCTCTCATTTTTAAACTAGAGCTTATGTTCTGGTTAGGAACCACCTGTACCTTCTGTTCCAGCAAGGAGTTTGAGGTAGGTTTCCCAGACCGCCTGCATATTTAGAATTCTGGATTTCACTGATTGGAAACATACATATTATGCTGCAGCCACTACAGGAAATGTATTCCCCAATCTGGGTTTATTTTTACCTGAAAGTATCATGTGACTGCCTAATAATGTGAATGTGCTTCACACAAGGGCACTGTATACTTAGGAACAGCTGAGATGGTAAATTTTATATTACATGTGTTTTACCACAAGTAAGAACCAGTGTATCAGTGGAAACTTTGAAAAATCATGAAAAGTAAAAGAAAAGGAAAGAGAAAAGGAGAGCTCGCCAGACACCCCGCAGAGGACCGCACGCGCGTGCCGGGGGAAGCTCCGGAAGTCTGGTGGTGTGCACGCGTGGTTCGCTCCTTGAACACTCCTCTTTTTACCTCCTCTTGTCTTCACTGCCTGCTCCTTCCCTTTAACTTGAGAGGATCGCTATGCCAACCAGAGTTAATTGCCTACACAGTAAGTTATTTTTGTCTTATATATATTTTTTAAAAAAACAAGTGCAGCCTTGCTCTGAAAAAAGCACATATTATAACAAAGCAGCAAGCCTCTCCCCCCTCATTCTTTTTTCCTGCCCCCTTCCAGCTTTCCCTCCCCAGGATGCTAGCTCTCCCTTTTTCCTCCTTAAAAGTGCTCAGGCCATAAAACTCTTAGAAAAAAATAGGCAAAAATCTCTTGGACATAAACATGAGCGACTTCTTCATGAACATATCCCCCCGGGCAAGGGAAACAAAAGCAAAAATGAACAAGTGGGACTATATCAAGCTGAAAAGCTTCTGTACAGCAAAGGACACCATCAGTAGAACAAAAAGACATCCTACAGTATGGGAGAATATATTCCTAAATGATGTATCTGATCAGGGGTTGACATCCAAAATATATAAAGAACTCAAGCACCTTAACAAACAAAAAGCAAATAATCCAATTAAAACACAAACAACAACAAATATTGGCAAGGATGTGGAGAAAAGGGAACCCTCCTACACTGCTGGTGGGAATGCAAATTAGTTCAACCATTGTGGAAAGCAGTATGGAGGTTCCTCAAAAAACTCAAAATAGAAATACCATTTGACCCAGGAATCCCACTCCTAGGAATTTACCCTAAGACTGCAGAAGCCCAGTTTGAAAAAGACATATGCACCCCTATGTTTATCGCAGCACTATTTACAATAGCCAAGAAATGGAAGCAACCTAAGTGTCCATCAGTAGATGAATGGATAAAGAAGATGTGGTACATATACACAATGGAATATTATTCAGCCATAAGAAGAAAACAAATCCTATTATTTGCAACAACATGCATGGAGCTAGAGGGTATTATGCTCAGTGAAATAAGCCAAGCCGAAAAAAACAAGTATCAAATGATTTCACTCATCTGTGGAGTATAAGAACACAGAAAAAACTGAAGGAACAAAACAGCAGCAGACTCACAGAACCCAAGAACTGACTAATAGTTACCAAAGGGAAAGGGAGTGAGGAGGATGGGTGGGAAGGGAGGGACAAGGGGAAAAAGGGGCGTTACAATTAGCAGACATGATGTTGGGAGGTGCATGGGGAGGGCTGTACAACTCAGAGAAGACAAGTAGTGATTCTATAGCATCTCACTACACTGATGGACAGTGACTGTAATGGGGTTGGTGGGGGGGACCTCATGGAGTAATTAATAACCATAATATTGCACATGTAATTGTAGATTAAGGATACCAAAAAAAAGAGTGCCCAGGGAAGGTTAGCAGAGCACCTCCTCTCAGGTTGGAGGAAGATATTTCTCTCTTAGCGCAAGTGACAACACAGCCTGCCTACAGAAGGCATACTGACAGGCTCCCTTACATGTCCTCCATTTCTGAAAAGCAGTAACTTTTAGAAGCAGACCATCTATGGCTTAAAATCTAAGGCTGTCCTTTGGGCGGCAAACTACCCTATATACGGGGACTTCTGATCACTGTTTTCCTACTTACCAGATTTTTAAGGCAGATTCTTCAATGAGCTCTTTATGTCTGTTAGACTCCCATGGAGACCACAGAAATAAAAGTGCAAAAATATTTGCAATATTAAAGCTGTAATTTAGAATAGTTATTTTTGAATTCCTTCATACATTGTTTATTCTTCTGCCTTCTTGTGATTTTTTTTTAACTTTGCCAGACTTTGCCATGCTGTCCCCCATTTAAGATTTGGGTTATTTGCCTCAAATTTCATATCTCCTTCTTCCAGATTTTATCTTAAGGAGTCTTCAAGGTGGCGGGTGCGGTCTGAGCCTCCCTTCTTACCTGCTGGTGTGGCCCCGTTGGTCTGCAGGAGAGGAGTTAGGCTGTCTAACATGCAGACGGTGCTAGCTCCTTAGCTGATGGGAGCTTCCCTACCAGCAAAGCGGACAGAACCCATGTGTTCTGTATTTGAGGGTATTGGCTCCTATGATTATGGAGGTTGCCACACCTGAAATGTGTAGCCAGGCCAGCAGGTTGGAGACACTGAAGTCTACAGGCAGAATTTCTTCTCCAGGATACCCCAGTTTTTTGCTTCTAAGGTCTTTGGTTGGCTGGGTGAAGCCCATCCACATTATCTAGAGTGACTGCGTACACCCAGTGCCTTCACGATGACCCCTGGGCTAGTGTGTGATTGAGTTACTGGGTGGCGTGACCAGCCTGGCAGAGAGCCAACCACTGTGGCCCTTGTTAACTGAGGCAGCACCACATGTGTGTCGCTTCCCAGGGACAAGGGAGCGTGCTTGCCTGCCTGCGTTGCCGCCCTCACACCTACCATGGGAGGCCGTGTCAGCATCTGCCACATCTGTGGCCATGTTCTTCCAGTATTTTTTACCTCAGAGGTAATTGTGATCGAATGGCCAAGTTTAAACAGACGTTAACATTTTTATTTAGAAATGAAAATGGAATAGCCTCCATTTCTGCTTGTTATTCTTCACGTTTGACAAGTTAAAATGTGGCCCCTGGAGATGGGTTTGCGTCACTAGAATGTTCTGTCCTGCATGTGCCACCAGCATGCCTCCGGAAGAACATAATCCTGGAAGTGTGTCCAAGTCCAGGCCAGGTGCAGGGCTCTGCTCTGATCCCCCTGAGAGCCGCCATCCGTCCCACTTGCTGGAGGCCTTGCCAGTGACCGCCTGGGGGCATGTCCTAAACCATATACTTGCTGGCCACTTCCCAGGATGGGACCCATCTCCTTACAGTTCAGCGGCCGTGCTGAGCAGCCCAGAGGATCTGGACAGGAGAGCACAGGCTTTCTGCCCTGGGGCCCTGTTAGTGGACAGGGCTCCTCTCTCTTAACTGGAGCTTCCTCATTTGTAAGCCAGGGAGAAGAGCTCCCTCAGAGGTTATTAGGAGACAAAGCAGGCCTCCAGCCTATACATTTGCCAACCTCAGCCCCTCCCCTCACATGGCTGAACTGTTCTCTGTCCAAGAAGCTAATGTTGTTCCATAGAAGGTGTGACAAGTATGTCACATTAGAGGAAATGCAGTCCTGGGGGGTCATGCAAGCAGCTTCAGGATCATCTGCATCAGGGTACAGAAGACATTGCTGGTTCTGGCACTGATGATGAATGGGCGGATTCAACAGAACAGCAAACCTTCTGTAGGGCATGAAGGTGGAAGAAGAAAACACCTGTTGTAGGTCTCTGAGTGCTACACAGGTAAGCAGGTGTGAGGCCAGCTGGAGAAGGGGGTGCTGCTAACAAGCAGGCCTTAGGTTTGGGGCAAACTGCAGCCAGCAGTAAGTAGAGTTTGAAGCAAACATGGTACAAATCTTTCTACTGTGACAGTGTTATTCACAGGTTGGAAGTCCTTGATATTAACTCTTAGTATGGCAAGAACTTGACGTTTAGGCATTGAAAATGCTGTTTCATTTAAACGAGTTAAAGCAGTTGCTTGAAAATGTACAGATTCCCTTTCCAAAGAACTGTGAACACGGCCCCCCTCGCCTGTCCCCACAGCCCCGCGCTTGGCCTCCGCCTTAGGCTGCTGCAAGCCCGTGCTTCTCAGTGGCTGTCAGTGCTCACTGCTCGACCCGTCCTAGACTAATGGTTTTTACTCCCAGTGGCACAGTAGACAGACCTAGGATCTTTTTTAAAGTGCTGATGTCTAGGTGTCTCCCCAGACCCTGTGACCTCAGATTCTCCAGGTGGGCCGGGCATCTGTGGTTTTACAAAGCTACTGCCTGACTCAACAGCTCTCTGCTGTCCACCCCTCTGCTTCTGGGCTTCCACACAGAGCACAGGGTTCCAGGGACAAAACAGGAAGCCACAGCTGGGTGTTCAGGACCCCATCTCAGGTCAAATCTGCCTTCACCTTTCCTGACTGTATTAGACTCCTGGGGCGGCTGGCTGTGACCAAGCACCGCAGATGGGGTGGTTCAAACAACAGAAACGTGTTGTCTCGCAGCTCGGGGGGCTGGAAGGCTGGGATCAAGGTGTGGTCAGGGCTGGCTGATCCTGACTCCATGAAGGACCGTCTGCCCCAGGCCTCCCCCCATCCTCTGGGGGGGGTGTTTCTGGCCATCTTTGGGGTTCCTTGGCTTGTAGACTCACCACCCTGGTCTCAGCCCCCATCTTCATATGGCATCTCCCTGTGTGTGTCTGTGTCCGTATTTCTTCTTTAAATGAGGACACCAGTTATACAGGGTGAGGGCCTGCCCCATGACACTCTGTACCTCGGCAGTAACCCTGTCTCTAAGGTCACCTTCTGAGGTACTGGGGGTGAGGACCCCAACATGGGAATTTTGGAGGGACATGCTCCAACATACAACACTGCCCCCGGCTCATGCCTCAGCCCCGGCTCCAGCCCCCAGGCTGAATTCCAGTGCAGGGCCAGCCATGGAGTGGGCTTTGGGGATGGAGCCTTCTAGGAGAGAACCTTACTGCTGGGCCTCCAAGTCGCTAGGTCTCCAGCTCACCTGGGGCTGGACTGGCCCACTGCCTTCCCCAGGCCTCCACCTGGGAGATGGGGTGGGGGTGTGGCAGCAGAGTGGTCCAGGTTAACCAAGCAGATCTCTGGCGCTGTCATTCCTGTCTGTCCCATGTGCGAGCCCTCGTCTGCACGCCCTTTGGGGACACCCAGCTTCACTTAAAGCAGGTACCCCTGCCTGGGGCAGCCTGGTCAGGCTGGGGGCCCTCCTCACTGCCCAGGCACTTGATAGGCCAGACAGCCAGCCAGCAGGCACCAAAGTCTGGTTCGCTTGGCCGTTGTGATGTGCGTTGTAACACCCTGTCTGCTGGTCTTCGTGATGCACTGCAGCTTACAGGGCTTGAATGGCTCCAGGGAGCAAACGTTGACAGCCCACCCAGGAGCACGTCAGGTCTACTGACAGATTAATGTGCACTGTCCTGCTTCATTCCCTCCCAGATGTCCTTGAACTCCTGTGCGTGGCCTCCCAACTTCGGATAATTGTTAAAAAGTGTCTTAATGATTCCCCCCAAAATAGGGTATTTGGTTGTATCCAAAGAAAAAAGTCTTTTTACTAGCTTTGACCAAATTAAATTCAACCCATACCTTGGAGCACTCAGGTCTCCATTCTGCAGCTCAGCCTAGGCAGAGCAGATGGGACACAGCAGTTCGCCCTCCATGCCAGGGCAGCTGTGGCCTGTTCTGTAGTTAGTGTGTCAGAGGGCTGTAGACAGGACTCGGTCGGCAGCCTGTTCCCAGAAAAGAGCCCACAGGTTCTCTCTGTCTTCCTCCTTGAATAAACATGACGGCTATTTGCAAATGTCAGGGCTCCTCAAGTGCTTGCTGTATCTGTCTGATCAAAGAACTGCCAGATTAGCTGTAAAGCCCCTCCTCCTGATGGGCAAGCCTGTCTTCTCTCAGTCCGTAGTACCACCTACATGCAAATGGTAATGAATTTCCCAGGCTTGCTGGAAAGGCTCCCTGACCTGGGTCTTGGTTAACCGGATGTTAAACTAATCTGCTTGGTGGGTTCCTGCCCTTTGCTACAGAGTTGGCATTTCATCATTAAGGAAGTATTGCTGTTGAAATTACTGTCGCTGTTGCTAACTTTTTCTCTTCTGACCTGACCTCATATACAGATAGGCCAAGCCATACAAAAGTGAGGATTTGTAGATGAAAATGACCAAGAAACAGACATTTCATACGACTTAGCCTGATCTGCATACGTAGGACCAGGGGTTACAAAAAAATCTTACTCCCCAAAAGAATAAACAAACAGCATTTAAGTTTCCTAAGGAAGTGAATATCCTTGTTCTCATAGTCCTTAATTTGGTTTTTACAACATGGCCTTTCTTTCTGGGGCGTGGGGCACCACTTTGCAGTCACACCTTTCCTGAGGAAGGCGAGTGGGGGAGGGCCGAAGGTGAGAACCGTGAGGACCACCTGCTGCCCTCTGGTTTGACTAGAAAGTCAGTGGTGTAAACGCCTGCCTGGGAATTGTGCTGAATGCCTGTCCAGCTCATGGCTTCTGCTTTCCTGAGCACTTTGTCTTGAATATGCAGTGTTTTTTGCACAGACCAGATTCCAGCTGTTTTTCTCATGCAGATAGTGACAGGACCCAGGGGGTATTAATCATTTTTGAGTACAGTCATTCCAACTTTACCTTTTCCCCTTAGACTAGACATCTGGCATCTGCTCTGCAGCCCGCCTGACCCTGTGCTTTGCTCTTCCAGGAGGGATTTTAAGGAGAGGTGCAAAACTGTTTTTCCGCCGGCGGTATCAACAGAAGGACCCAGGCATGAGCCAGTCCCACAATGACCTCGTGTTCCTACAGCAGCCGGACGAGGCCCGGAGGAAGGGGGCGACGCTCACCAGGATCCTGAACCGGAAGCTGCTCTCCAGGCACAGAGGGAAAAGCACAGTGAATGGTGCTCCCGTGGGCCCCTATGCCTAGCCCAGGGCCAGCAGCCCTCTACCTTGGTGCCATAGGTGGGGACGTGCCTACTGCCCACCCCGGCATGGCAGAGTGCCAGCAAGCTGCCAGACAGCGCCTTGTCCAGCTGGGTGTTACCCACCAATTTCAGCTTCTAAAGGGGAAGAAAATCCCGAGTCTCCAGCCGGAAGGGCACCCCTGGAGAGAACTGCCAAAGCCCAGTTTGCCGCCAGAGGCCAGAGGAGACCCGGTGGCTCCGCCACGCGGGCTGTGCTCAAACCTAAGAGTTGAAGTTCAATGTCAGCAGATGGACATTATGAATTAAACATATGATAATGGACTGTGGATGGGGCAGGTTTGGAGGACTCAGTCTTACCCACTCTGTGCTCTGACAGGTGTTATTTTGGGTCCCCACCTGGACCATGTCACAAAGAGGAGGCGTCCCCACTGTGAATGGAGTGGATGGGTCACCTCTCCTCATTGCCGGCTCAGAATTCAAAAGTGTAGCTGGCCCCGAATATAGAGAGGCAGGACCTAGGATGGACTTTTGGTAAATAGAGCAACTATGATAAGGACGGGAAACACTATGGCAAATGTAGGAAGACATTGGCCTTTGGCGTTAGCCATATAACTTGAAAAGTTACACAAATACTAAGTATATCCTATGCATATTATGCTGAACACTTTTCTAAGTTTACTTTGAGCCTGTTTGCAAGGGGGAGATATATAAATTCTTAATGTGTTTTTTACATTTTTCTTCTATAGTGTCAAAAGCTCTAATACCAATGGATCAGTCCACACACGGATTTTTTTTTTTTCCTGGCTGGCAGGCTTGCTAAGCAAGAGTGCATAGTCTCTGGAGTGAAGTCAGGAGCAGTGAGTGACAGCTCATAGAACATGGTAACTAGATACACATGGGTTTTCTTTCATCCAGGGTTGGTTTGCCCAATATTGCCAATAGCTAAAACCAAGTACTTTAGGGGAAAAGAGTAAATTATTTTATGTCTCAGGTGTGAGTCTTAGGAATGGAAATTTAATAACAAATGGGCCAAACTTGCATCAGATTGCTTTTACAAGCTCTTCAGGTTTCTACTATGAGCAGTGCTTGACACGTTTTGGGGTGTCCTGGTTTTGATTTCCAGTGGAAAAATGATAAACTTGACATGTAACTTTAATATCCCCATGTGTCTTTCAAGCTACCTTCCCCACCATATGCCTTTCTGCTTGGGTTCCTTTGTAATCTCGTCAGCTCATTCCTCCTGAATCTGCCACGGTTAGGAGTTGCACTTCTTAAAGGGTAACAAATTAGGATCAAGGTTTTTGACTGTTTTATTTAAAAGGCTATTATGAAAACTTGACTTTTGTTAAGGATGTGATTGATAGTGGGTGAGCTTCTTCCTACAGGCGCTTTTGTTAATACTTAAACCGATATTTCAGCGGAAATAGAGCCACTGATGAGCAGAAACCTTTATAAAAACAAAATTAAAGAGTTTTTTTCCCCTCTCCTTTTTTTGGAGGGAGAGATTAGAAACCACATTGAATATTTTACTTTAAGTGCACCTTAAAACTGCTTAGTGTACCAAGAATTATCAAGTGAGAGTAAAATGATTTTTTCACCATTAATTTGTTTTTAAAGCCTATATTCCCATTTTCATCATTGTAAAGTAGTACCCGGCATTCCAGAATGTATCAATACAAGTTAGTCCTCACAGGTTAGTTAGTGGTCATGACTAGTCTTTTGGGGACTTTCGTGTTTTGTTTTTCTTGAAGGATTGTTGTATGTCTCACGTGGCAGGCAGACCCTGTGACATTCAAGAATGAATTCTAAGGGGATTACGTGTCAGAAATTGAGACACTGATTGGAAGTTTTCAGTAGTTTTTTGTTTGATTTTGAAATTCAGATGGACTCAAGTTTGAAGGTATCTGAATTTTAGAAGTTTTCTTGCTCTCAAAAACAAAAAGCTTTAGCCTTTCCCATTCCTGGATGGACTCTATCCATGGGTTCATTGTTGAGCGCTTTCCTCAAGGGCTCTGCCTTCCCTACCTCGTGACTTGAAACCTCTTGAGGGTCCTGGGAAGGTAGGGGGCTGCACCTCACGTGTGTGGGAAGCAGGTGCTTCTCACAGGAGAGGCAGAGATGCGTATTTCTCTGTGGCTGTTGCTACCTGAGACCTCTGTGCATCTGCTTGAGGTCCTGGAGCCCATTCTCCACAGGCGGGCGCACTGTCTCCATCTTAGGGCCTTTTCTGAAGTTACAGAGGACGCCGAGTAGCAGGGAGTCTAGAGAAAATGAAAAGGGAGGGGAGCCTTGGGGCAAAACTGTGAGGAAATGGCTGTATGGACTGTGAATGCTGCTAAACTGTTGATCCCGGCTTGGCTTTAAATGGTGTGCAGTATTTATGTTAAAGTAAATACCATTAAGGTCAAACATCAATTCAGATGATAGGCCGAATGCTAAACACCCTAATTGGTAAATCACCTTATTCCCTTACCTTTGCCACATGCATTAGTAGCTTGAGGGCTTTGATTCTGGTCTTTGTTTTTGTCATGATGCTATTTTTGCAAAGCGGTATTTTAAAAGGCAATTCCTCACGGACACTACTATTACTGTGCGTCTATCTGAACCAGGTGCTCACGTTGGTGTTAATGAGCTGGCACCACTGCCCTGTGCTTTCAGGGTAAACCTGTGCTCCTCAGGGAGGGAGGCATGGAGCTTTAGGTGGGCGTGTGCTTTGATGTAGCAATAAAAAGGAGCCGTCTCACTGCTGCAGCTGAAAACCTGCTGTCAGGGAGAAGGTTAGACTGAGCACTTTATTAAGTTAACTCTCAAGTTTAAGTTCACAGCCAGCCCTTGATTCCTCCTGATAGCTCCCTGGCCAGTCGCTGCCACCCATCACAAATGAGGTGCTTGTCTAGATTTCTGATTGGTGTTACTGGCCACATCTACAAAAGAGAGTGCAAATTTTCTTGAACAGAAAGGGGAAGGTCAGTTGACATTGCTGCCACCAAATTCGGGTGTTTTCTGGGTAATAATCTCACGGCTCTTGGTCTTGAAACCTCAGAGCACAAGTTGGTGGACATTGGACGTCAGAACGTTTCTCTCTGCCAGATGGGAAACGGGTCTTGGCAGTGACCTAGCCCCGATGCCCTGCCCTCTCTCACTGCCTCACGACGCCATGGTGGGATCGCCAGAGCTCGCGGCTCGGGGCCAGTGGCTCTGCTAAATCCTGCGAAGCAAAACTCAGGTTCCCTCTGGTTCCTTTTCTTTAGCATTCCTGTTCTACGTAGGAGGCGGCATGTGGTATCCAGTAACCGGTCCAGTTCACCCGGCTTCCAGCTGGTCAGTAATGTGCCATTTATAATTTAGGCTTGTAGTTTTTTGCCCAATGTCACATCAAAGGTACATTTAAAAAAAAGAAAATTTAAGTTTTTTTTCGGGTGTGTGGCAAGGTTTGGCTTGATGGTCAAGTTCAGTGCTGGATTTATATGACGGTGATTGTATTCTTGGAAAGTACCTAAAAGTCAGATGCAGCCCTGCACTGGAATGGGCAGCCGGGCTGGTTAGATGTGGCTGGAACATAAGCGGTCTGGGAAGAAATAAACGTGCACATGGAACACTACACGCCGAGTGGTTTTTGCCGAATCCTGTGTTGTCCCAGAAATGCCGTTTAAGGCCTCAAAGCATTAACTACAAAGTCAATGTTTTCAGTGAACTTCTGGGTCCTGGTGAATTGTGGGTCACTAGGCCTAGGTCCCTCAGCAATGAGTGAGGTGACTGGGTGCCCCTGTGTGATCCCCAGGGACCTTCTGAGGCGTGCTGTCCCTGTTGACTCTTGGTTGACGCCCGGCCCCGCGTGGCTCGGGGCTGGAGGAGCAGGTGCTGGCAGTTACCAGGTGGGACAGGCCAGCGGGGTCTGCAGTGGGGCCCGGATGTGTCTGCACAGCCCTGTGGGCAACTTGACTGCTTCCTCGTCACCAATGTGTTTCCTTTGGTTTCATGTCCCGCTGTCCCAGGCCTGGGAGCATCTGGAAAGCAGTGCACCAGGAAACCCCTGGGCCACCTCCCAGTGGTCCTGACCCCACCGTGAAACAGGCAACCTTTTCCCACATGCCGTGGCCTCTTGGGGGTCCAGACTGACCCACAGCTTGGCCTGTTAGGGGAGTAGGCTACCTGTGCAAAGGTCCACCGTTAGAGGGGGCTCCGACTCTGGACTCTCAGTCTGAACCTGGTTGAGTCTTGGTGGCCCCGCATCTTTGGGACTGCAGCCCACTTTGCGCTGACCCTCCAGGATCTGATGGCGTGGACTTGTCGGGAGGCCAGACTTTCCTAGCCTGACTCCTGCTGGTCACCTCTGGCCACACTCTGTGTTCTTGCCAGTTCTTTCTACACTGTCCAAATCAATCCACGTCTGTCACCCCCACAGACATTCTGCAGTGTGCCCCCCTCATCCCCAGCACACACCACTCACTATGCTAATAACTAAATGCAAGCCAGCCTTCTCCACAAAGTGGCTTTGGCCACCAAGGATGACTGTGGCACTCAGTGGTGTTCTGTATCACTCTGTGGTCCTGTGTCACTCTCTCCCGTGTTCTCTCCCCAGTGCCCACACGCCTGGGTTTAGGATGGTGCCCACCTCGTGAGTGACAGCCAGTGTCAACTGACAGCCTCATGGGAGCACATTTGGGACGTGCCCGTCCTGGCCCACTCATCAGAGCCCAGGGGCAAGACAGAGCCTGACAGGGAGGGGATGCAGGGACAAAAACACATGCTGTTTTTTACCTCGGTTGCCCTACAAATACCGGGTGCTGTGTGTCTATGTCAAGAAATAGTTTCTAAAACAAAAAGACTGCCCACCAGAGGTCTGGACAGCAGGATGATGGCCTGGCACAGTGCCCTCGCTGGAGAGAAAATGCCAGACCAGAACCTCTTCCCGAGGTGGCCTCGAAGCACCAGCTGACCCCCTGACCGCAGCTCGCCTCAACTCCACCCTGACCTCTGTAGTGCAGATGGCCAGGTTGTGGCCTACATGCCCCAGGCAGGCAGAGCTGTTGGTTATATTGGTCTCCGTATTCATAAGGCTGGGTGCTGTGCGCCCTGGGCTCCTGGGTCTTTTACACGAACGCTGATCACCCGGATCACAGAGATAATAGCTGATAAATTGAGTACCTGCTGTGCACCAGGTTTTGTTCAGGGTTTTACGTGTAGTGACTCCTATACTCTGAACAGCTCCATGAGTTAGGGTCTTTTTCAGCTTTACAGATTAGGAAACTGAGGCACAGAGAGGTTAAGTAACTGCCCAAGATCACACAGCAGGTAAGTGGTGGAGCCACAGAATTTGAGCCCGGCTGTCTGCCTTGGAGAATCCCTGTTCATAGCCATGGTCTCTACTCCGTCATGTCAAATGGAGAGACCAAGGACTTAGGTAGGGCCTTATATGGTCTCTCCTGAACTGTATTGCTCCCTGTTATGGGCGAGAATAATACAAAGGGAGATGCAATGCTTTGTATATAGTAGAAATTAAATTATTTGCTGATTAGACTTCTCTGGATAGGAAAAATTAGCCAGATTGAAAACAAAAGCTAAAGGCAGCATAGAATATGTATGTCCATAGTGTCAAGTACTAAAGGAGTTTCATACTTCAATTAACAAAAAACCAGAGCTGATGAGACACGTCAGTTGGCAAGTACATGTCTAAGGCAGGCCAGTGTTGGGGCTGAGAGCATCTGGCCACACAGTAGAGTGATTATATCTTAAGGCCACAGTGAGTCTCTGTTGGGGAAGAATACAGTGTTCTTAGGAAAACCCGCTATTTTGGTGTGTTTATAATCAATCCTCTACTGATTGATCAATCAATTGCTCGGAGACATCATGTTTTACACTATTTTTCAGAATGCATTTCCTAAGAACAATGACTGTCTTCACGTCACACAATGCAGTTGCTGTGCTTGGGAAATTAATGCTGGTGAACACTTGTCATCTAGTGTCAATCCACATTCAAATTTTCCCAACTGTCCAATAATATTCTTTACAGGTGGTTTTTTGTCTGCTCAGGGGTCAGGCAAAGCTTGTACATCACCTTAGCTGTTAACAATGGAAATCTGATGTGTTCAGCAACAAAACTTTTTTGACTTTAGAATTTTTAATGTTAATCTGCCTTTAAAGGAATTATTTCCAGCCTTTTTTTTTACTACAAATATTTAGTTCTTTTTAATCGACTATTGATAATATAATAAAATACGTGTAAGTGGCACCTAATTTAAACACTCAAGCAGGGCTGGAGTTCATTGAAGGAATTCCAGCCTTCTTAAAAAGCATTATACTGAATACTTAGGAATATGAACTCCAGCCCTGCCTGTATAAACTGATAAGAGGCGTGACTTTAGGGGGGATTAAGTCTTCCGTTTTTATAGGGGTCGCGATCGCTGTGACCTGTTGTTTCTGTAATCAACCTGCTTTGTTCATGTGTCAGTCCCGACAGCATGCGGAGGTCCAGAGGCAGCCTTCTGGGCGTGAGAGTTGAGCAATGCCACCAGATGCGGGGTGTGAGGGGGTGACATTAGCTGTAGTGGTCAGCCTAGGGCTTGTGGGGATTGGGGAGAGGGCACAGGCGAGATGATCAGGCAGGACCTGCAAGTGCTGCTGTTTGCGGCTGCAGGTGCCAGGGAGGATGGGGACCGAGGCCTCGCAGGGCACAGTAGGCAGGCGCCCTCTCAGGTGGCTCAGCCTTCCGCGCCGTGGATGTGCCCCTGCCATCGCTACTTACGTATGCCTAGCCTTATGGGCCTACCCACAGGTGAGTCAGCCTGTAGGCCGAATTCCTGAAGGTGGGCCTCTCTGGGCCAAGGGCTGTGAGCAATCAGAACTGGCATGGGTATTAGCAAAAGGCCCAGGATGGAGGCTACACCAATTTATTCTCCAGCTGGGAAAGCGTGCGATAGCTTGCCTAGTCTCTTCAAAATAATGCTATTAAACTTTAAAAAATCCTTCCTAATGTAATAAAAATTCTCACCACGGTTTTGCCTTTTCTTTTATTATAGTCAAACAGCTTCTCAGATGCTTGAGCCACTGTACTTGCCTCACTGTGAGCTGGCTGTTGACTTTGTTCATTTTTCTATTGGGTTATTTCTTTTTCTTATCGATTCCTAATTGTCTTATATGTGTGAAGGAAACAAGTTCTTTCTGGTATCAATTCAAAATCATTTCTCACCAGTGCGCCACCCCTCCTGAACTTTGTGAATGGTCTCTGCCAGGCAGAGGCCAACAGGCCAGCTCACTGTCTCTCAATCTGAGGCCAGGTCGGGCTTGGAAGCCCTCCTAACCCCTTCTAGCCTTAATATTTTGGGGCCGTAAGCACCTTTCATGGAGAGGCCTAAGTCCACACAAGCAGCGCCTGGGAGGCGGGGAGGGGCAGAAACAGGGCCCCGGTGGCCTGATTCGACGCTGCCCTGACCAGGACGTCATTTTTCCGGGACTTTCCACGGAGTGATGTCGCAGTCGACCCACCGCGGACTTCAGGGGCCCGGGGCGCCTAAGTCGGGGCGCCGCGCCTGCCTGCTCCGGCGCCTGTCAGGGTTCCCGAGAGAGGCCCAGCCGGACATGGCTGCGACGGGCAGCAGCTCCCGGACGCGATCGGCCGCCCTGCCACCCACCCCCCGCTCAAACTCCACGCAGCCGTCGGAAGGGGGCTGCGGGGCCGTGGGAACGGGGATCGCGGCCGGCCGCCACCGGGGAAGCACGGCCGGGGCTGCCGAGGCTCCCTGTCGATGCGGATCCGCGCCTGCGTCCACGCCGCCGGCTCGCGCACTCCTCACGCCGCGCCTGCCGAGCCCCGTCCACACCTCCAGCTCCGCCAGCATGCTGCGCTCTCCCAGTCCCCGCCGCCCGCCCCACAGTCACGCTGTGTCCTCCTCGTCCCCGCCGCCCGCCTCCCCTCCTCGGCCCGCGCCTCCCGCGCCCAGTCCCCGCCGCCCGCTCGTCCTCTGCCGCCGCCACGGGCCGCGCCGCGCCCACGCCACCCCGCGCGTCTTCCGCGCCCGGCGAACTACAACTCCCACAAGGCCCCGCCGCCGCCCCCCGCTTCCGGTGCTGCGCAGTTTCCGGAGCGGATCGCAACCCGGAGTCCGGATCCGATCCCGCTCTGCACATTTCAAAGGCAGGTAAAGCCCCGGGCCCCGAGCCCGCCGCCCGCCCCGCGCGCCGCCCCGGCCGGCCGGCCCCGCGCGGCCCCC
>JAQQAC010008350.1:100359948-100402762 GCA_029783875.1 Phataginus tricuspis | reverse complement strand
GGGGCTCACCTGTGCTGTTGGTACCCGCGGGAGGGGGGCTCACCTGTACTGTTGGTACCCGCGGGAGGGGGGCTCACCTGTGCTGTTTCACAGGTCCGGGTTGGGCAAGTTTGGGCAGGTCTTTGGTGATCCAATGGAACCGACTTTATTGCCCTTCCCCAAGGTGGCAGACGCCCTCGTGTGTGGTGTTCCTGTCCCCGGGAATCCCCGTGAAGGCATTGAGCAGGAAAGGAAGGCTTCCACACTCTGGATCACTAAATTATGTACAGTATCAAAAATAATGAAGTGAACTGTGTAAACTAACAGAATGAAATACTATGAAGCCACTGAAACAAGCCCGAGAATGTTGTGCACGTTCAGCCTATGCACTGCATGCACATGAACATAGGTTCAGGGGACTGTGTAGACTCCTCCTGGCATCCACCTGGCTGCACAGTGGGATCACCTTAGAGAAGCTAAAGAGTGACTGTGGCTGGCGCCTCTTAGGGACATCGGGCAGTGTCTGGAGACACTTTGGTGTGGCTGGCTGTGGAGGGCACTTGTGGCACGTGGTGGGTGGAGGCTAGGGCGGCTGCCGGTCATGTACAGTGCACCGGATGACTTCACCAGAGTGACCAGCTCAGATGTCACCAGTGCCCAGCTGAGACCCCTGGAGGTGGGGGTCCTTAGATGTGCAGCAGGCTGAGAGCCCCAGTCAGATTCACTGTAGAGTGTGGGAACGTTTTCAAGATGCAGCCTTAGGGATAGTGTATTTGGCAAACGTTTGCTGACTCTGAGAGCCGGTGAGTGGGCCAGCCAGGGCGCAGCAGTGAAGGTGACACAGTGTGTTCAGGGGCCCCTGCTCCGGTGGGGACACATACTGTGAGCCACTCTGTGGACCCACCTGTTTGGGTGGCTTAGGGAGGGGAGGGCAGCTCAGCCGGGCACCTCTTGGCCTGAGTTCTTGGATCGGTGATGCAGGCAGGCTGGTGGGCAGTGAGGGCTCCCATCTGGGCCTGCTTAGGTGACCCACAGATAGAAAAATGTCCTGGCGGGAACAAGGTTGGGGGACTCTGGTGGGGAGGCGGTTGGGGATGTGTGGGCAGAGCAAAGAACATAGCTGAGAGCACTGGCTGAGGCCTGTGCTGGGTGCGGGGCTGGGTGGGGGTGTGTGAGTGTTAAGTGTGGGGTGTTTATCTCTTAAAGGGGCCCAGAAACAGTACCATCTGGTTAAAGGTGGGAGAGACCCGGTGATGGGTGGACGTGGGTGGGAAGGTCCTGGGGAAGTGGGGGAGAAGTGAGGTGTTAGGTGGCCTGTGGTGGAGCAGGTGGGCTGAGCTCCGGGTGGAAAGAGGGCAGCCCTTCTGAGGCTGCAGAGGAGGTGGGTGGGAGCTGTGGTCAGGTCACCTCAGGGAGGTGAGAGCCAGGACAGCTGGGGCTGACTAGGGACAGATGGGGCTGACTAGGGACAGATGGGGCTCACCAGGGACAGGTGGGGTTCACCAGGAACAGCTGCGTTCACCAGGGACAGGTGGGACTCACCAGGGAAGGTGTGTCTTCCAAGGGACAGGTGGGGTTCACCAAGGACAGGTGGGGTTCACCAGGGACAGCTGGGCTCACCAGGGACAGGTAGGGCTCACAAGGGACAGGTAGGGCTCACAAGGGACAGGTGGGGCTCACCAGGGACAGGTGGGGCTGACCAGGGACAGGTAGGGCTCAGGTGCACAAGGGGCAGGTGGATAGGTAGGGCTGACCAGGGATAGGTGGGGTTCATCAGGTGCAGTTTGGGCTCACCAGGGGCAGGTGGGGCTGAGCCCGGACAGGTGGGGCTCAGGGCTCTTCCTTGGCGAGGGGTCGTCCCTAGTGCCGCGGAGGTGTGGCTGTGTCGTGGGGCGAGGGTTGGTGTGGAAGGAGATGAGCCCAGTGGGTGCTTCTCCCCTGGAGAGGGAGCCTCATGCATTCAGCCTGCGGCTGTGCATACCTGGTGCTGGACACCTGAGCCTGCAGCAGTGCTGGATGCTTCCCCTGGCCGCGTGGGCCTCCTGTGTCTCCACCCTGCGCCTGGCCTCTCTGTTGTCCCATGGCCCGATGTTGAGCCTGTGCTGTGTCGTCTCCCTAATGTGGCTGTGTGCTGGCTTGCTTTCTGGACAGATGACAAGACGTTCCAGTGTGAGATGTGTTTCAGATTCTTCTCCACCAACAGTAACCTGTCCAAACACAAGAAGAAGCATGGGGACAAGAAGTTTGCTTGTGAAGTCTGCAACAAGATGTTCTACCGCAAGGACGTCATGCTGGACCACCAGCGGAGGCACCTGGAAGGTGAGCCCGCTGCCTTGGGGATGAGCCTGTCAGGGGGGTGGGCACAGCTTGGCACAGCCCCTTGGGACTCTGTTTGGTGGTGCCCCCCTCTGGGGGCGATCTTCCTCTGAGCATCCAGCTCCGGCATGGAAAGGTCCTGTTGGGGGATTGATGGTGGGGAAGGAATGGTGTATGAAATCAGCTGTGCTCGTGTAGCAGAATGTTCCGGGAGGATGCTGCTAGTGAGGCCTTGTGTGATTTCTCCCTTGCTGCTCATCCTCTCGTGGGGTCCCTGATGGCCTGAGCTGCTCATAGCAGGCTTGGGACATTGGGGGGCTGCCTTTCCATGTGCTGGGCTTATGAGAACCAGGCATAAGAGAAAGGTAGGCATCTGTGGGGTGGGTGGGAATGAGGGAAGACTGGAAGGGAGGTGCAGGGTGTGGGTGTCCCCACGGGTGAACCCCCAGCTGCATGGGCAGGAGCCCCGAATGGGGAGGCACAGGCACCCAGGGCAGGGAAGTGCCTGGACTGCAGGTGTATCCTGATCCCACCTGCAGCCTTTCTAAAGACCTGCTTGCACAGACCCTCTTTAGAGTGAGCGTTTTACCTTTGGTCATCTGATTCTACCCTCAAAGCCACTGCCCTCTTGCTGACCTGAGCACCTTTAGGTAGAAGTTTGAAAAATACCATTTTACAAAGAATTGCAAATGAAACGTATGTGTTGAAAAAAAGAAAGGAAACAAAGTTGTGTGTAAAGTCTATTCCACACAAATGTGTATACACACGCATTGTCATGCTTTTTAAGCAAGTCTGGGGCGTCTTTCTATGTCACTGCACCCTGCTGTCTCACCCACCGCTCTTTGGGTGGCTTTGTCAGGTCCACCACTCTTTCCTCTGTGATCTGTCAGGTGGTGCACTAAGGGCCTCCAGCAAACCTGCTGGCCTTGGGTGAGCTGCTGTGTGCCTCAGTTTCTTCATGTGTGCCATGGGGTCACCCTCGTCACCTGGTGGGCCTTTGAACCAGACCCTGCTTTGGAGCCCCTTGCAGGCCCCTAAGTGCCAGCCCCCATCTGTGCTTTGAGCAGTTGGGGGTTTCCTGATTGTCATATACCTGGTTTTAATTTTACAGCTTCGTACATTTTACAACTGACGCATAACTCCAGTCATTTTCCATAGGAATAAAGTAATGCCATTTCGTGCTTTTCCCTTAAAGTTGGAGCATAATCTAAGGCCCCGCTTCAGACCTGGTGTGCTTTATGTCCCTGGGCTTTATGTCTTTTGGAGAATGATGTAGTCTCTCACGTCCAGCTTGCTAGGGTGTTCTGAAGGCTCTGCATTTGCACCATGGTGTGCAGGAATGTTCCAGAATGGGTCAGCAATGTAGAAAGACCAAGAGAAATGAATTTCTCTCTTGGTTTTATTCAGAGGTTACCTTTTTCATGCAGACTTCTAAAAGACTTCCAAAAGTCTGTTTTTGATTCCAATCTTGAACAGTGATGCCTTAAAACCATAGAGATTTCATTATCATCTGGCTTTTTACCCTGATCCTGACTAGTTTAATTTGCAAGGATGAGTATTTGTGCCTTTCCGATAAAAGTGCCTGCTACCCCTGAGCCCTTAGATTGAGTGAAATTATGTCCTTTAACGGCAGCTCACTGGAGCTCTTCCACAGGGTGAAATGTGAAGCATTCGCTGCCCTTGTATTTCCAGATGTTTCCTATGTGAGCACTGTTAACCAAATCCTGTGGGTGTGTGCAGCTGGTCTGCTCCCCAGGAGCCGGCTGAGAGCAGTGCTTAGCTCTGAGGCATCACATTCAAGTGGCACCACTCACTCACCTGTCCCACCGCCCTGGGCAGCTCTGTCCTCCCTTTGTCCGGCCGGGTGTACATTGGGCCGAGGTGGAAACTGACTGATGCTTGTGTGTTCTGTATATTTATTCTCTTGCTTGGGTGGGGGTCCCAGGAGTGAGGCGCGTGAAGAGAGAGGGCCTGGACGCCGGCGGCGAGCACCTGGTCCGCTACAAGAAGGAGCCCTCAGGATGCCCCGTGTGTGGCAAGGTACCTCTTGTGCTTGGTTTTAGGATCTGGAATGGAAAGCCCATCATTTCCTTAAGTCAAGACTCAGAGCTCTACCCAGTGAGTACTGAAGGGAGTCTTTAGGGTCAGAGCAGGTACCTGGGTGTCTGAGCTGTGCACCAATGCATTTCTTGTGCCTGATGTTTCCGTCTCATTGCTGGCGAGGTGGGGCTCCATCAGGGCTTAGAATACATGACTTCTCCTTTATGGCCTGTTTCCCCTTTTGCCGTGATTTTCTGCTCCCAGCCTCGTGCTGTCCTCTGTGCTAGACCAGAGCCCAGTGCACCGAGGAAGCAGGAGGTCTGGGGGCCTTTCTGGGCCTGGTCTGTGTCGGCCCCCCCCAGTAGTATTTCTGAGCGAGAGCGCTGACCAACCCCAAGGCCACAGGCACACTGTGGCAAGTTCAGTGGATGCTGGTGCTCCCGAGTGAGCAAAGTGTGCTTCAGTCCCGGAGGCCTCCGAGGTGGGCCATCAGTGAGGACACTGGGCTCTGTGTGTCCAGAAGCACATTGCCCATCGGAGGAGCCCCAGGGCCACATCCCATCCTGCCACCGCCCACTGGCTCATGCTGGGAACCCCGTCCTGGCTCTGCCGTCTAGGTCATGACAGGTTGCCACATGAATGGTGTTGCTCTTTGCACGCAATCTCCTTTGTCTTGATGGAAGTGCTGTTTCTTGTCCCTTAGACTCGGGAGTTGGTGAAGGTCAGCCGTGTCCCCAGGACTAGAGTTAGAACTCGGCCCTCGCGGTCTGTAGAGCATGTGCTACAGAGTGAGGGTGCCCAGAGGGGCCCCCATGGGGCGATGTGTCACCTCGAGGGCTGGTGCAGAACTGCCAGCTGTTTGAGTGCAGCTGCTGGGCCTCAGCCATGCACAGTCCACATGAGCTGTCGGGCCCTGGGGCCCTAGAGCTTCAGTGAACGCCAGCTGCCTCGGCAGCTGCCAGGTCCAGACAGCAGAGAAGCAGAGGCTGTGGGCCACCTGCCAGCTGTGACTCGGCCCAGCCTGTTGGCACATGGCTACATCACCAGATCTTTTGACTTTCTCAAAAGAGAAAACAGAAATCTGTTTTTATGTGAAATTTCCTAATTTTTCCAAACACAAAACAAACAGGCCAGCAGGGTGATATGGCCCATGGGCTCCATGTTGAGCCTTGGACTTGCAGTCTGGGCAGGGGGGCTGACAAGCCTGGAGGGACAGAGGGAGCTGGTGCCACGGGACATGAGCCCAGGTGGCCAGGCCCAGCCACACACAGGGCAGGGTGGGCAGAGCCTGTGCTGTGTCCACGTGTCCCGGTCATCCTGCCTGCTGACCACTGGCTCTGGGGGAGCACTGGTACCATGTCCCTTCCATGCTTTCAGAAGTCTTGTGTGTGAAGCCACCCAGCTCTGTGACCAACATTCAAACACGTTTTACTCTGAAATGTTCATCAGGTACTCACA
Organism: Phataginus tricuspis; assembly: GCA_029783875.1. Taxonomy (NCBI): domain Eukaryota; kingdom Metazoa; phylum Chordata; class Mammalia; order Pholidota; family Manidae; genus Phataginus; species Phataginus tricuspis. The sequence continues at coordinate 100,396,969 of JAQQAC010008350.1, read as the reverse complement.
GAGGGTCAAGGCAGGCAGTGAAACAGCATGAATGTTATTAAACTGGATTTTTCACTGCTTTCAACTATTTCTTATCTGCAGCCCAGTCTGCCTTGAGAAGACCGAGGTGTTGGCTGCCTCTGTCCCTCCCAGGAGGCCCACCTGTTGAGTTAGCTTCTGACCCAGCACCCTGGGCTATGAGCATAGGGCAGTTGGCCCCAGATCACTGGAAGTCTTGAAGAGAGACATCCCATGAGAACGTTGGCCTTCTGTTTATTGCAAGTTGTTTCCTTTCATTCATGTTTCACATTCTCTCCCTGAATGTGTGCAGTCAGGCGAGCTCTGGGTTCCTTGGCTCCTAGGACTGGCTGTCCAGGCAGAGGCTCAGATTAGTGGCAGGCCCTGGAGTGGACTCTGCTCCCTGTGTGGTCTGCTGAGCTCTGTGCTGGTGGTGCAGGGCCACAGCGGGCCTGTGGCCTCAGGGTTCCCATCCCGGCCCAGTTCTTGCCACAGAGGGATGCCCAACGGGCGAGTGTTGGGTGAGCAAATGAGTGCGCACAGTCCTCATGCTAGACCGGAAGTGTCATGAGGTCAGGTGAGCGGCTGGGCCGCGTGCATGAAACCTGGTGCACACACAGAGGCTGGGACTCTTCTTTGATTCCTTCTTTCAGAAAATTGCAGCTCTTCTGGGATGTCCTGGCTTCTTTGTAGGCCCCATCCTAGTGAAATATTCCAATGACTGGGTAACATTTACGATGGAGACTGTGTAGAGCATATAAGCATGCATGTAAACGGTGAAGTGAGTGATCCTCATTCTAGCACCAAGTGGTTCTTTGTGGCTCAAACCCTGGGGAGTTGTTGGAACTAAGCTTTGGGGGAAACCTGCTGCATTTTGGGGCCTGGTTATGGCTGTCAGGGAAGCCCGCTGTGCGTGCAGCACGACTTCTGCACGGGACGCTGCCCATACTTGGCTCTTCTGCCCCCAGGTGTTCTCCTGCAGGAGCAACATGAACAAGCACCTCCTGACACACGGCGACAAGAAGTACACCTGCGAGATCTGCGGGCGCAAGTTCTTCCGCGTGGACGTGCTCAGGGACCACATCCACGTCCACTTCAAGGTGTCGGTCAGCGTTGCCCTTCCCCGGGTGGTCATGCGGCAGCGTGGCAGGCCCACGGGTCAGCGTCCTAACACACTTGTCGGCTTGCCTACCCGCCTCTCTTCAAATGAGTCCTTGTGACTCTGCCGTGTCTCCCGCAGCCTACCTGCGGGGCTCCAGACCGGGCCCCTCCCGGGAGCAAGAACGAGGGCTGGGATGGGGGTGTGCTCCCTCCCTGCCTTTGAGGGGAGAGAGGAGTTGGTGGGAGCTGGGGTGGCAGCAAGGAGCGGGGTCATCACTGGGGCAGGAGAAGCGCCAATACAGGGAGAGATGATGGGTGGTGCCGAGGCCCAGATGAAGAGGAAAAGCACACCCACCAGAGATGCCTGCCCGCAGTGCAGCGACTGTCCCCGGCATTTCCCAGCTCTAGGGGTGAGGCGTGTGTGTGGGAGGCTCCCCAGTGCAGATGCCAAGCCACGTGAGCCAACCTGAGGTGGAAGGAAGGGCCCAGGAGGAGCCAAGAGCCTTGTGGGGAGGGACTTAGACCCCCAGGGACCTGCTCGCTGTGTCCTGCTGGGACCTGATGGGCCAGTCCCACAGCCGTTCTGAGCCCCCACTTCTCTGTCTGCAGTGGGGGCCCTGAGGCCTGCTGCCGAATGGGGTTCCCGCAGGTGAAGTCAGAGGCAGTGGAGATGCGGGGCCCGGCCAGTGCCAGTACCTGTGGCTGCATGGCTCCCAGCCGGGTGTGCATTCTCCTTGGCTGGGTGCTTTCGAATGGACACTGCCATTTCTTTGCTAGTGGGAGATACAGAAAGGGACTGAGTTTGAATGGCTGTGAGATGGTATAGTCGAGGGAATGAGCAGTAGATCTTTGTGAAACCTTGTGCTTCAGGAGGGGCTGGGATGAGGGGACAGCAGGCTTTTCAAAGGCGGCTGCTCTCCACCCCTTAAATTTTGCTTTAGAAGGAAACCTGGCACCCTGGCAGCCTTCGCCGGAAAATGGGTAGTGGAGAGGAGAGTGGACCACAGGCCCTGCAGCCCTGGGAAGGAGAGTTGGGGAGCCAGTGAGCAGGCCCATCTTCCATGCAGCTGCACTCGGCAGCACTGCTCCTGGCTTCTCGGCCAGTCCCTGCCCAGCTGAGCGTCCTTGAGTTTCTCTGGCCCTTTGGATGCCTACCGAGGTGCATCTTGCAGTCTTTTTCAGAGAATTTTCTGGAATTTAGGACAATCCTGGCCAGCTCACAGGAAGTAGGCCTTAGAGACCATGGACTGCAGACACCACCTTGAGGCCAGATGTTAGGCATTCCCAGCCCAGGCAGCATTGCCTGGGCTGGGATGAAACCTAAGGACGTGGGGTGGGGACTTACACCAACTTTGCTGCCCACGCTCTCAGCCCTCGGTGGGCATCAGCCCTAGGTGCTGTGTTACTATCTGGATGCAGCAGGAGCCTGGTGGTTTTATGTCAGGAAAGTGGAGTGTGAGCTGGTGAGCTGAGGGTACCGTTTGTATCTGGTCCTTTGCCTGTCATACAAAGGATGCAACAAGCAGGAGCTGGTGGGCCTTCCTACTCGGCAGAGCGGCGCTGGCTTCTCCATGTGGGCGAGTCTCACTATCACTGCAGTATAACTAAGCCAGCAGCGTGCCCTCCCCGTGTAATAAAAACCAGACACTGGCGCTGTGTTACCAGGACATCGCGCTGATGGACGACCACCAAAGGGAAGAGTTTATTGGCAAGATCGGGATCTCCTCAGAAGAAAATGATGACAATTCTGATGAGAGTGCAGATTCCGAGCCTCACAAGTACAGCTGCAAAAGGTGTCAGGTAACTGCCTGCTGCCTCGGGCGCAGGGCTGTGTGGACAGGAGGTTCAGAGAGCAGGGCTGCTGGACGCAGAGGCTTGGGCTGGGCAGGCGGGTGCCTCCTCCCAGGGTACCCCATGGGCCGTGCCTGCTGGGGGCCGGGAGCAGCTGTGGTCAGGTTCTTAAGTCGGCCCTCTCCTGGCCGGGTGGCGGGCTGCACAGGGCATCCTGGGCACCTTGGTGCATGGCAGTGCTGGCACTGGCCGAGGCCAGTGTGCTGGCATGAACACTGTACCTGCTCGCAGCTCACCTTCGGTCGGGGGAAGGGGTACCTGAAGCACATCATGGACACGCACAAGGAGAAGGGCTATGGCTGCAGCATCTGCAATCGGCGCTTTGCCCTGAAGGCCACCTACCATGCCCACATGGTCATCCACCGCGAGAACCTGCCTGACCCCAACGTGCAGAAGTGAGGCGGGGCTGGGGGCTGGTGCGGTGGGAGGGCGCATTCCCTTGCAAAGGCAGGTGCTGGGGGCAAGCCTGTGTCGCCTGTTTCCCCTGGAGCCCCACGCCAGGGCCTCAGGGAAGCACGATTGCCAGGTTTGCTGTATTTAGCCCTCTCCTAGGACATGTTACAGAATAAACGTGGTTCTTGGCCTGCCTGCAGGACAGCAGTCAGGTCCCATGAATGCTGGTGCCGCATCTGGCTGTGGTCCCTGGTCAGGACCACAAGCGAGTGCATGGTCCCCCTCCCAGGCCACAGTATCCAGCGTGGGCGGCCATCACCAAGTGCCACAGGCTGGCAGCTTGAACAACAGAAACGTGTTATCTCGGTTCTGGAGGCTGTAGGTCCTAGATCAGGTGTCGCAGGGCTGGTTCCTTCTGAGGCCTTGAGAGCGCTGCCCCTGGCTCTCCCCGTGGTATAAATAACCATCTTTCCCCCATGTCCTCCCATGTTGTTTGGTCTATGAGTATCTGTCCAAATTTCTCCTTTTTGTAAGGACAGCGGTCATACTGGATTAGGGCCATCCTGATGACCTTCTTTTTAACTTAATGATCTCTGTGAAGATCCTATTTCCAAACATAGCCACATTCCAAGGGGCTGTCCCTCAGGACACCAACAGGAATTTTGCGGGGACATGATTCAGCCCATAACAGAGACTAAAATCTGTGTGCCTCTTGTCATGTGTGAAACACCTTTTTGCCTCACTTTTGCTGGTAACACTGCCCTCGGAAGTGCGTTCTGCTGCCAGCAGTCCCATGAGGCTGCGTGGCTGTGCTGAGGCCCATGTCTGCTTCCAGGTACATTCACCCCTGTGAGATCTGCGGGCGTATCTTCAACAGCATCGGGAACTTGGAGCGGCACAAGCTCATCCACACAGGTAGCCTGGCCCCCAGCCCGCAGGAGGCCCCGAGGGGCTGACCTACCTGCTCACTGCCAGAGAGCCCAAGAAGGCTCCAGGGAGGCTGAGGACAGATGGCTCCGTCGCCATTATTTCAGCTGCAGGTGGAGGCCAGCTTCCCTCCTGCCTTTCTCTCTAACACCAGGGCAGCGTGTGCAGGTTGGAAATTTGCTGTTTGTCTTCAGGTGTGAAGAGCCATGCCTGCGAGCAGTGTGGGAAGTCCTTCGCCAGGAAGGACATGCTGAAGGAGCACATGCGCGTGCATGACAACATCCGGGAGTACCTGTGTGCTGAGTGTGGGAAAGGTGCGGGTACACTTGGACCAGAGGGCAGTGGGTGGGTGGCCGTGGTGGGCAGGCTTGGGTGGAGGGCCACGGCACAAGCCAGCCCATCCTGGGAGGGGTCACCGAGCCACCTGCAGGTGGCCCTGACTTATGTCATTTACTTAGAAAAAAGATACAGATGAAGTATTTAAGTGAGGGACCCAGAAGGAATAGACACCACAAACTGAGGATGTAAATTAGTTGTTTTAGAAGTAGGGAAATAAGTTCACCTGTGGTTGCCTGGAAGAGGGAATTGTTCTAAACATCCCCATACTGTCTGCATGCTCACATGGAACCCCAGGCTTTTAACTACCGACTGGAACCAGCCACATACTAAGACACTGATTTACTGTGACCAGTGATTGTTCTGACCTTTATTTTAATCAGGTGAAATTAGTTAAATAACCAATTAACAAAACATCTCATATCAGCAAGTGAAACAAGGGGAAAGAAAAAAAACAGACCAGGGTAAAATTTTAACCCAATTCTGTTTAAAAACCAAGACAAACTCTCAAGAAGGTTAGACGGTGGCTCTTCCTGGGCTGTTTCTAGCAGCCACCAGGGCTGTCTGTAGTGGCATGCCCCAGGACCAGCCTCATCACATGCGGGACAAATGAGAGCACACGTACCAGGCTAGAAGACCTAGCTGCAGAGGAAAGCAGGAAGTGCTCCTTCCCTTGCTCCACCCATCCCAGGACCGCTCCTCAGAGGGGATAGTTTCCTGTTTGCCCTCCAAAGTAACCCAGTGCGAGGGCAGCCTGCTGAGTGCTTTATTGAAACAGTGGCACAGGCTCTCAACCAAAACATTCAGTGGGTTTAGGAGAGAAAGTTGACCTGACACTCTTCAGAAGAACCACTGTGAAAGAGCCATTGTTAATGTTTCCTAGGAACATTTCTAGAGGTTTCTGCTTATGACTTAGTGATGGCTCTGCTGCCTCGTGCTCCAGCTGCCACCCCCACCTTTGCCCTGGGCCCCTTCCCTGCTTGCTGCCACCTTCCCCCCCCACCCCCCGGCTTGGGGAGACTGTAAAGCAGGCTAAAGATGGGAAGGAAGGGTCAGAGGGAGATGATATGATAGGTGGGCAGAGAGAAACAGCACCTGGTCTCCCCAAGGGCCTGGTGGCTCTGAGGTCAGAGCCACACCTTGTAATGTTGCATACATTTTTATATGAGAGATGTGTTCAATATGTAGTTTCATGATTTCTGAATAGTTTAATAAATGCTGGTATTGATACTTTGTTAACCCATTCATTTCACATAATGTTAAAATACTGATGTCGTGATTTTGTGTATGACCCCTAGTACTTGTCTGGTCTTCATGTATCTTGCTTTTTATTTACTTAAAACTCCATCTTAGAGATCTCTTCATATCAGAATAGGTAAGTATAGCCCTAATTCTTCTCCTAAAATCCTAATAGGATTTCATCCTGTGGATTCCTATAACTAGACCCTTTTATTTATGTACAAAGGGTTTTTGTGTGTATGCAGTCTTCTGTCATCACAAATGATGTTGCAGGAAATACTCTTGCACATTATTACTTATATTGTTTCCTGAAAATTCTAGACCCAAGTGGGGCTTATTCCACTGAGATGCTGTTAAAAGTAACTTGTGTCCTACCTCCTGGCAGCCGTTTCTGTGCATGGCATGGTGCTGAGGATACATGGGATATGTCTTGGTCACACTCCCTTCATGTGCCATGTAATACCTGGGACAAAGCTGGAGAGACAGCTGTGTAGCCTGTGTGAAGAAAACCACCAGGGAGGATTAAAGATGGTGGCATGAGGTGAGACAGAGGCCTCCTCCCAAAACCACATATAATATGAAAACATAGTTAATACAACTAATCCTGAAAGAGCAACAGGAAAGAAGGCTGCGCCAGACTACATACACCTGGAGAAAAGAACAGCCCTCTTGGAACAGGGTAACGTACCAAAGCCGTGATCCAGCGGAACCCAAACCCCTCCCCAACCCCAGCTCACCTGCAGGAGGAAGAGAAATGGAGCAGGAAGGGGGTGGAGGCCTAGGACTACTGAACACCCAGCCCTGGAGATCTGCTCTGGGAGCACGAATCTACATTGCATGGTGCTCTGGAGATTAGTGGGGTTGGAAAGGCGGAATACTTGGAGAGACTGAGATTCCAGCTGCTTGTGGAAAACGGATCCACATCCGGATGCTCTAGGACAAAAGAAAGGCAGGCAGTCTGAGAGACTTACTAACAGTGAGGGGCTGCCAAAGGGGCAAGGACTGCACAGAGCTTGCTGCTCAGGAGAAAGGACAGGTGGACAAAATTGTCCAGGTGCACTCTGCCCACCAGGTTGGAAACCTTCGGGAACTTCAAGCACTCCAGCCCCCTGGCTGGCTACACAGCTCCAAGGCCCCCACTGTGATATGCAGCCTGCTGTGCCTACCTCCCTGCCGGCTGGCACCAGCTCGCAAACTGCCAGCCCTTGCCCTGGCGTCAGGCCAGCCAGAGGGAGGCCCCACCTACGGCAGCTACAAACGCAAAGCATAGAGGCTTACACCTCTGCTCAGCCCACTCATTCTGGCACTGGAGACAGGCATAGCAGCCAGAAAGCAGGAAACAGCTCTTTCCCCCACCAAACCAGGCACCAGCGTGGCTCCCCTGTGACTTCCGACATCGCTCCAGGGGCTGAGTGGCTCCAGAGAGTAGAGCTTGTGGGCACTAGATGCTGCCACATACAAATATGAAATGTCAAAGGAACCTGGTTCAAACCAAAATCCCACAAACACCAGAAAAAGGGCCAAGTGAAACTGAACCCATCAATCTTCCTGAAAGAGATTTCCAAGTAAAAATCATAAACATGCTCATGGAGGTATAGAAAAATATTCAAGAACTCAGGGGTGAATTCAGGACTGAGATTCAATCATTAAGGGATATAATATCTGAAGTGAAACATGCAATGGAAGGATTTAAAAACAGATTAGATGAAATAGAGGAGATGGTAAATGGAATAGAAATTAGAGGAGGAATACAAAGAAGCTGAGGCACAGAGAAAGAAAAGGATCTCTAGGAAAGAAAGAATATTGAGAGAACTGTGTGACCAATCAAAACAGAACATATTTGCATTATGGGGTTACCAGAAGAAGAAAAGAGAGAAAAAGGGATAGGAGGTGTCTTTGAGGAGGTAATTGCTGAAAACTTCTCCAATCTGGGGAAGGAGATAATCTCTCAGGCCATGGAGGTGCACAGATCATCCAACACAAGGGACCCAAGGAAGGCAACACCAAGACTTATAATAATTAAAATGGCAAAGATCAAGAATAAGGACAAATTTTTTTAAAAAGCCAGAGAGAGAAAAAAGATCATGTAAAAGGAAAACCCATCAGGCTATCATCAGACTTCTCAACAGTAACCTTAACAGGCCAGAAGGGAGTGGCATGATATATTTAACGCAATGAAGCAGAAGGGCCTCAAAACAAGAATACACTACCCGGCAAGATTATCATTTAAATTTGAAAAGGGATTAAATAATTTCTAGATAGGCAAAAGCTGAGAGAATTTACCTCCCATAAACCATCTCTACAGTGTATTTTGGAGGGACTATAGATGGAAGTGTTCATACGGCTAAATCGCTGTCACCAGAGGAAATAAAACCACAGAGAAAGTAGAACAATTAATTACTAAGCAAATACAACGTTAAATCATCTACGCCCAAAGTCAGTCAAGGGATAGGCAAATAGTATAGAATATGATACCTAATATATAAAGAATGGAGAACGAAGAAAAAGGAAAAAGCAAAAACCTTTAGATTGTATTTGTAATAGCATACTAAGTGAGGTAATTTAGACTGTTAGGTAGGAAGTTACCTTTGAACCTTTGGTAACCACGAATCTAAAGCCAGCAATGGCAATACGTACATACCTATTGATAATCACCCTAATTGCAAATGGTCTGAATACACTAATCAAAAGACATAGAATCACTGAATGGATAAAAAACAAGACCCATCTATATGCTACCTACAAGAGACTCACTTCAAACCCAAAGACATACACAGACCAAAGGTGAAGGAATGGAAAAATGTATTTCATGCAACTAATAGGGAGAATAAAGCAGGAGTTGCAGTACTTGTATCAGACAAAATAGACTTCAAAACAAAGTAAAGAGACAAGGACATTACATAATGATAAAGGGGTCAGTCCAATAGAGGATATAACTATTATAAATATCTATGCACCCAACACAGGAGCACTTACATATGTGAAACAAATACTAACAGAATTAAAGGGGGAAATAGCATGCAATGCGTTCATTTTAGGAGACTTCAATACACCATTCACTCCAAAGGACAGGTCAACCAGACAGAAAATAAGTAAGGAGACAGGCACTGAATGACACATTAGAATAGATGGACCTAACAGACATCTACAGAAAACTCCACCCAAAAGCAGCAGGATACACATTCCTCCAGTGCACATGGAACATTTTCAAGAATAAATCATATACTAGGCCACAAAAAGAGCCTCAGTAAATTCAAAAAGATTGAAATTGTACCAACTAGCTTCTCAGATCACAAAGGTATGAAACCAGAAATAAATTGTACAAAGAAAACAAAAAGGCTCACAAACACATGGAGGCTTAACAATATCTCCTAAATCAATGCATCAATGACCAAATAAAAACAGATCAAGCAATATATGGAGACAAATGACAATAATTCAACACTGCAAAACCTATGGGACCCAGCAAAGGCCATGCTAAGAGGGAAGTATGTTGCAATACAAGTCTACTTCAGGAAAGAAGAACAATCCCATATGAACAGTCAAACCCATAATTAATGAAACTAGAAAAAGAAGAACAAATGAGGCCCAAAGTAAGTAGAAGGAGGGAGATAATAAAGATTAGGGCATAAATAAATAAAAATTGAGAAGAATAAAACAATAGAATCAACAAAAACAGGAGCTGGTTCTTTGAGAAAATAAAATATATGAACCCCTAGCTAGACTAACCAAGAAAAAAAAGAGTCTACACACACAAACAGAATCAGAAATGAGAAAGGAAAAATCACTATGGACACCAAAAAAATACAAGAATTATTAGAGAATACTACGAAAAATTATGCTAACTGGATAACCTAAAAGAATTGGACAACCTTCTAGAAAAATACAACTTTCCAAGGCTGACCCAGACAGAAACAGAAAATCTAAACAGACCAATTACTAGCAATGAAATTGAATTGGTAATAAAAAAACAACCTAAGAACAAAACACCTGGACCAGATGGCTTCACCTCTCAATTTTATCAAACATTTAGTGAAGACCTAATACCCATCCTCCTTAAAGTTTTCCAAAAAGTAGAAGAGGAGGGAATACTTCTAAACTCATTCTGTGAGGCCAGCATCACTCTAATACCAAAACCAGGCAAAGACACCACAAAAAAAGAGAACTACAGACCAATATCCCTGATGAACATAGAAGCAAAAATCCTCAACAAAATAGCAAACCAAATTCAGAAGTACATCAAAAAGATCATCCATCATGATCAAGTAGGCTTTATTCCAGGGATGCAAGGATGGTACAATATTCGAAAATCCATCAACATCACCCACCACATAAAAAGAACAAAACCCACATAATCATCTCCATAGATGCTGAAAAAACATTCAACAAAGTTCAACATCCATTCATGATAAAAACTCAACAAAATGGGTATAGAGGACAAGTACCTAAATGCAATAAAGGCCGTATATGACAAACCCACAGCCAACATCATACTTAACAGTGAGAAGCTGAAAGCTTTTCCTTTAAGATCGGGAACAAGACAAGGATGTCCTCTCCCCCCACTTTTATTCAACATAGTTCTGGAGGTCCTAACCATGGCAATCAGACAGCACAAAGAAATAAAAGGCACCCAGATTGGTAAAGAAGTTAAATTGTCACTGTTTGTAGATGACATGATATTGTACATAAAGAACCCTAAAGAATCCACTCCAAAACTACTAGAACTAACACCTGAATTCAGCAAAGTTGTATGATACAAAGTTAATACACAGAAATCTGTTGCATTCCTATACACTAATGATGGACTACCAGAAAGAGAAATCAGGAAAACAATTCTATTCACAATTGCATCAAAAGAATAAAATATCAGGAATAAACCTAACAAAAGAAGTGAAAGACCTGTTCTCAGAAAACTACAAGGCACTCATGAGAGAAAGTAAAGAAGATACCAATAAGTGGAAATACATCCCATGCTCATCGATAGGAAGAATTAATATTGTCACAATGGCCAACCTGCCTAAAGCAATCTACAGATTCAATACAATCCCTATCAAAATACCAACAGCATTCTTCAACGAACTAGAGCAAAGAGTTCTAAAATTCATATGGAACCACAAAAGACCCCAAATAGCCAAAGCAATCCTGAGAAGGAAGAATAAAGCTGGAGGAATTATGCTCCCTGACTTCAAGCTCTACTACAAAGCCACAGTAATCAAGACAATTTGGTACTGGCACAAGAACAGACCCATAGACCAATGGAACAGACTAGAGAGCCCAGATATAAACCCAAGCATATATGGTCAATTAATAAACAATAAAGGAGCCATGGACATACAGTGGGGAAATGACAGCCTCTTCAACAACTGGTGTTGGCAAAACTGGACAGCTACATGCAAGAGAATGAAACTGGATTATTGTCTAACCCCATGCACAAAAGTAAACTCGAAATAGATCAATGACCTGAATGTAAGTCATGAAACCATAAAACTCTTAGAAGAAAATGTAGGCAAAAATCTCTTGAATATAAACATGAGCAACTTTTCATGAACACATCTCCTTGGGCAAGGGAAGCAAAAGCAAAAATGAACAAATGGAACTACATGAAGCTAAAAAGCTTCTGTACAGCAAGGGACACCATCAGCAGAACAAAAAGGCATCCTACACTATGGGAGAATATATTTGCAAATGACATATCCGACAAGGGGCTAATATCCAAAATATATAAAGAACTCACACACCTCAACACCCAAAAAGCAAATAACCCTATTACAAAATGGGTGGAGGATATGAACAGACAGTTCTCCAAAGAACAAATTCAGATGGCCAACGGGCACATGAAAAGATGCTCCACATCACTAATTACCAGGGAAATGCAAATTAAAACCACAATGAGATATCACCTCACAGCAGTTAGGATGGCCAACGCAGAAAAGACTAAGAACAACAAATGCTGGTGAGGATGCGGAGAAAGGGGAACCCTCCTACACTGCTGATGGAAATGTAAACTAGTTCAACCATTGTGGAAAGCAATATGGAGGTTCCTCAAAAAACTAAAAATAGAAAAACCATTTGACCCGGGAATTCCACTCTTAGGAATTTACCCAAAAGAAAACAAATTCTCAGATTCAAAAAGACATATGCACCCCTATGTTCATTGTAGCACTATTTACAATAAGCAAGATATGGAAGCAACCTAAGTGTCCATCAGTAGATGAATGGATAAAGAAGATTGGTACATGTACACAATGGAATACTATTCAGCCATAAGAAAGAAACAAATCCTACCATTTGCAACAACATGGATGGAGCTAGAGGGTATTATGCTTAGTGAAATCAGTCAGGCAGAGAAAGACAAGTGCCAAATGATTTCCCTCATTTGTGGAGTATAACAATGAAGCAAAACTGAAGGAATAAAACAGAAGCAGACTCAAACTCCAAGAAAGGACTAGCAGTTACCAAAGGGGAAGTATGGGGGAGGGTGGGAAAGGGGATTGAGGGGTATTATGATTGGCACACATGGTGTGGGGGGGAATCATGGGGAAGACAGTGTAGCAGAGAGAAGACAAGTAGTGACTCTGTGGCATCTTACTACTCTGATAGACAGTGACTGCAATGGGGTGTGGGGGCGAGTTGATAATATGAGTGAATATAGTAACCACAGTGTTTTTTATGTGAAACCTTCATAAGAGTATATATCAATGATACCTTAATAAAAAAATAAAATAAAATAATGTTCATATCTTTAAAAAAAAAAAAGAGAAAACCACCAGGCCCTGAGAGATGTAGAAGGCCTTGTTCCAGGTTTGGGCATTCTAACTGATTAAAAATACCAGTTTTTCCTAAAGTAAGTTGTAAATGTGCCACAGATTTGATCCAGATTCTCATAGAGGCTTAAAATTTCCACCATGTGGCAGTCATGTTTATTTTAGAACAGTTCACAGTTTTAAAATTGAAGGGGACATGATTGTCACGCTGGTTGTGACAAGGAGGCTGGATTCGGGGGTGAGCTTTGCTATGTCTTCTGTGACTTTTCTGGTTTTTGATGGCTGTGTATTTTTTTGTGATCTAGAACAGTTCACGTTAGATGCTTGTGGGAGAGGGGTACTGGTTTGGGGCAGGACATTAAGGAGCAGCACCCTTCTGTTCACATACCCACTGGGCCTAGGGGACAGCTTGCCATACCAAGGAATTGACAGGACTGGCCTCAGGGCCTTTGCACTGACCGTTCCTCCCCCAGGAATGCTGTTTCCCCAGGTAGCTTTCTGCCTGTCCCACCCTTCTTCAGGTCACTTTTTCAGATGCCTCATCTAAGAGGATTCCCTGACCCCCATGATGAGCCAGCAGTCTGACCGCCTCCACCCCTCCACCCCTCATCCTTGGTTTATCCTGCTTTCTTTGCCCCTTCTCAGGGGACTTGACTTCTTGGTGCCTTTCTGTGGGAAGCTAGGTACCTGGCGTGTCTCACTGCTCAGTCTCTGGCACCTGGAATAGAGTGGAGCTCATGTTAGGAGCTCAGGTATTTGTTGCTGACAAATACCAGCCATGAGTGTCTTACCGCTGAGAGCAATGTGCTCAGGTGTGTACCAGCCAGGCCTGGCAATGAAGTGTGTATCTGTGGTCGTGCAGATAGAGGTGGTTGGGCAGTGGAGGGCCTGGGAGGTGTGAGGCTCCCCAGGGTGTGTGGCCAGGACATGCACAGGAGCACGTTTCCCAGTGCAGTGTGGCTGGCTGGGTGGGGCTGCTGGTGCCCCATCTAGCCAACCTCATCGCCTGTGGTTTTTTCACTGTGACTTTTTAGTTGAAAAGATTAAAAGTAAATTTGTAAGGGAAAAATACTGTTCTGAAGTTGGTGCTAGGCCCGCCGCATCGTCCATGTTCTGTGGCCTAGTAAAGCCTTTGCAGGAGGCAAGTGGCCTTTTCAGACACTGCTGCTCCCTCTGCTGGCTCTGCCAGGCCAGGTTTCAGGGCTTCTCAGCACAGCCAGGCCTAGGGTTCGTGGGGACCAGGGAGCCATGCGGCGTCTGACTGTGCCCACTCCCCGCCTAAATGCCAGGTCACTTTCTGGCTGGGTGGCAGTGGCGGCCCGTCCGCTGCCTTTGGGACACATTCTGCCCAGTGCCTGGGGTCGTCCTGCTCCACGATGTCCCAGGCCCACTGCCCCTGCAGCCTCCGTGCTGGTCCTTCCTACTCAGCATTGCCCACCAGGGTGACCCCGGGCTGAGGCAATGGCCATTAATTCACACCGTGTACCGGCGTCAACCCTTCTCCACTGGCTGAGTTTCACTAACCCAGTGAAGCTTATCTCATGTCCCTTAGCAGAGATTGGCTTTGTTACATTAAACCAAAGCAGAGTGAACACCCATGCTTAGACCACGGAGTGGGTAACTCCCAGTGGACTTACCCCTGATCTTAGTGACGTTTATGTCCTCACGATCACCAGGAACCTTCAGCAGACCTGCACGTCTCCTGCCAGATTACCCGGTTGGGTCACATGGTAAAATGCAGACGTTTACTGAGAGCTCCTGTTTCTGTGAGCGCTGACAGGGCGGGCGGGCCCCAGAGACGGGAGCTGTCCGGACATCACAGCAAACCCCTAGGGGCAGCCTCTGAGGGCACAACTGCTGGAGGCTGCTGGTGATAAGCCCCACGCCCTAACCTTCCCCTCTGCTGGTTCTGTATTCAGACCTGTGCCTGAGGGTCAGGGTACAGAGTGGAGTACAGGCAGTTTGGGGGTCTGGGCAAAGTTACAGAGTGGGGAGCCTGGAGACAGGGTGGGCCATAGGCAGCGGAGTGGGCTCTGGGCCCAGGGCTGGGGGGTGCAAGCAGTGTGGGGGACCTGGGTGTAGGATACGGTGGGGTACAGGCAGTTGAGTGGGCTCTAGGCCCAGGGCTGGGGGCCACGGGCACTGTGTTGGGTCCAGGTGTGGGCCCAGTGGGGGTCCGGGTGCCATGAGCTGCGGGCACTGGCTGGCTCTGGAGGGGGTGATGCTGGCTGGCAGGTGCACTCACCTGCTTCTGACCAGCAGGCATGAAGACGAAGCATGCACTGCGCCACCACATGAAGCTGCACAAGGGCATCAAGGAGTTCGAGTGCAGGGAGTGCCACCGCAGGTTCGCGCAGAAGGTCAACATGCTCAAGCACTATAAGCGGCACACGGGTGAGTCTGGCCCCCACTTGCCTGCAGGAAGCAGGCCCCTTGCTGCTTTTCACTGTCTGAGCTCCCAGTGAGCCCTGGGTCTTTTCTTCCAGGAGGGTGAGGAGCAGCTGGTCTCAGAAAGCTTCCCCTGCAAATGCTCGGTTGCATGCACCCCTGTGCACATGCACCCCTGCGCATGGGGCCCAGGTTACTGTGCCACTTGCCACGGGGCGTTTGGTGAGACCAGCCAGTTCTCAGAGTCCTTGCCCTGCAGGGAAGTGCACCTGAGAAACGACCAGACAAGGGCCCAGAGACGAGTGTCCAGGCTGGTTGTCACGTCTTACCTGGAGTGGTGGACACAGTGACACCCTTGGGCTGGGCAGGGCCAAACTGCAGTGCATCCGCAGGAAGGAACCACGTGTCCATTAAATGTGATGAGGCTGAGGTACTGATTTACTCAGGAGTTCATGATACAATAGGAGGAAAAACAGTCCCCGCAATCACAAACGTGAGTTTGTGTCTCATAAAACTGAGGACAGATAAATGTGTGTGCGTATAGGAGAATGACAGCGTCAGAGCTGGAGGAAGAGCGTCCCGTTGCGGAGTGTGTCTGAGCGGCAGTTTCTGGCCTGAACCTCTGCGTCGGTTCCCAATGTCCGCCCTAAGTGGGTCCGGCCCCAGCTGCCTGTGCCCCACTACTGGCGACCTGGCAAGCAAGCATCAAGCCATCGGCCTGCTTCCCTCCCCTCACTGAAGAGAAAGCGGACCCTTGGAGTGCCCTTTAAACAAAGATTTTCCCCCAAAGTGGAAACAAGGCAAGTTAGCCGCCCAGGCTGCCACACAGGTGTGCGGCACATTGCCCTGACTGCTGACTGCCGGCCGCCGGCCTGGGCTGTTGGGGTGCCGTGCTGGCCCCCTTTTCGTGCAGACGCACACCCCTTACTTGCTTCACCTTTTCCAGGTCATGTGCCGCCTCTAGGTCCTGTGATACTCTGCCCGCCACCACACCCACCCTTGGGGTGAAGTGGCCTCTGTCCCAATCTGTTCCTTTCAAGTCACAGTGAGCACAGGGCCCTGTGTGTACAAGGTGCTTGATACATACTCACAGGCCTGAGTTCAGTGGACCTTTAAAATCACTTGCCTTTTTTCCACTAGTGTGTTTCCACTTAGGGGGAAAATCTGTGTTTAAAAAGCACCCCAAGGGCCCTCTTTCTTGTCAGGCTGGGGAGTGGAAGTAGGCTGACGGGTTCCATGCCGGGTCGCCAGCAGGCAGAATGTTCATCCCAGACCGAGTGACTATCTGAACACTCAAGACTGGAATGAAGCCGATGAAACCTTAGAAGTTCCATAAATGAGGCTTTTCTCTCTCCTCCTCATGAGCTAATGCAGAGTAAAGCTCACTGATTCGGATTCTAATTCCGGCTCTATGGCAGTCCCCAGGGTGCTAGGCTGGATCTGGCCTTGCACCCTTTCTGAGGAAGGAGCTTGCTAAGCCGTCTGCAGCAGGGTTAAATTCTCAAGTTGAATATATTTTTCAAGCACGGTTTTCTGGTTGAGTGTGTTTCTGCCTGCTGTCTCTCGGCAGTTTACCCTCTGCAGCCTCTGTAGGCACTGGAGCCTGTCAAGGACAAGAGGCTCTCTGGTGTGCAGTTAAATTAAAACACTTAGGAGACACCTTTTTCTGCAGGGATTAAAGACTTCATGTGTGAATTGTGTGGAAAGACTTTTAGTGAGAGAAACACGATGGAGACGCACAAGCTCATCCACACAGGTAAGCAGGGGTAGCAAGAGAGACTATTCCAGGCGGCATGTCAGTCTCTGGCGGGCAGGAGGGGAACAGCCGTGCTACTATTCTCCACTGCAGACTCTTTCAGAATATTCTGTGCCATCCTGCCTTGATGGTGGCCCCTTACGGCCTCAAAGCCAGCCCACCACAGCTTTCGCATATCCACTCTTGAATTTGCATGTATTGGACAGCAGACTTGGCTTGGTGCTCCGTGAGGGAGGAGGCCCCTCTCCTACTTTCTGTGCCCAGGCTGTGTGTCCCCTTGGCCTGACCTGGTGGGCAGCCCTTCCAGCATGTACAGAGGGAAGGCACCCTCCTCGCCTGTCCTGTGGGCCGTGGGCCACCCTGCTCATGATCCATGCTTGTCTTTTCCTCCCTGTGTGTGTGGGAAGTGGGCAAGCAGTGGACATGCTCCGTGTGCGACAAGAAATATGTCACCGAGTACATGCTGCAGAAGCACGTGCAGCTCACCCACGACAAGGTGGAGGCTCAGAGCTGCCAGCTATGCGGGACCAAGGTGTCCACCAGGGCCTCCATGAGCAGACACATGCGGCGCAAGCACCCAGAGGTGAGCCTGGGGCGGGCCCGGCATCCCCTCCTGGACCTCAGGCTGGTGCCAGCGTCTGCTGCTCAGGCCCCAGGCGCTGGCTGACGGATCCATCTCCCTTTGCAGACCTGGGATTCCCTGAGGCAGGGCCTGGGTCCTGCATTCCCTCGGCCCGAACAGCAGGACCTGCACCCAGGAGGCACCAGACAGGCCTCCAGCGTAGTTCTGCTAACGTTACAAATTAAATTGTCACTCAAATGGCAGAAGGCCGGCCCAGCCCTCCCCACCCCATCTGCTTTGGAGGACTAGTAGAATGAGCAGAGCGGGGAGCCCCCGCAGGGGGTCGCAGGCCGAGGGGGGCCTCGAGGGCTGAGAGCGACAGCTGGCACCAGAGGTAAGTGAACCCTGGCTTGGCCTGAAGCCTGTTCTAAAGGAAGGGCATTATTTATTTATCTATTTTTATAGTTTTGTTCTTTTATTTATTGAAGTATAGTTGATGCACAATCTTATGTTGGTTTCAAGTATTCACCACTTACCCACATTATTAAATCCTCACCCCACTAGTGTGGTTACTCTCTGTCAACATAGGAAGGTGTTGCAGAACCATTGGCTGTATTCTCCAGGCTGCACTCAGTGTGCTTTAAAAAGAAGCAAAGTGAAAAAACTAGGAAAAATGCAGGTAGAGGAAGACTTTCCAAGTGAAAAAGGCATGAAAGAGGCCATGAACGTCAGCAGGTGCAGCCACAAAACCCTGAGCACTTCTGTAGGTCCAGAGGGGTAAGCAGAGGGCAAAGTGAAACGTGAAGGTCGCTGTCATGCAGAGGCTTAAACTTAATATTGAAAATGATAATCATTCAGGGCAAAGAACATGAAGAACCCCGCACACACAGGGGGAACAGTCCAGAGAAGAGGAAGTATGTGTGGCTGAAGCATAGAAAGTAGCCTTCAGCCTCACCAATTCCCAGAAGTTGCATGTTAACAGAAGGCACCGTCCTTTGTTGAATTAGTAGGAGGTATTAAATTAAAAACAACCATGCTAGTTGGCATGAGTCATGTGCTGTAGCCGTTGCATGTCCTCCAGGAAAGCATGGTGGTGTCTGCCCAGTGCTTCAGAGATTTCTGGCAGGAAGAACATGATTACATTAGTGATGGTTTAGCAGCATGCTCAACTCTATGCATGTGTTCACAGAGATACACTTGTTCACAAAATTACAATTGAGAATACCTGTTGTGAGAAAGCATGCACATGTGTATTGCGTGTGATATACACCAGACCTGTGTAATGCTCATCTAGGTGATATAAATGAAACACAAGAAGAAAGAATACAGGGGGCTTCTTGTGTTGAAGTTAAATGTAATTTCTTTTCTTTGAATTTTTCTCCATTTTTAATAATTTGCTTTCATGAACACACATTACTTTTGCAATTATAAAAGCGCAGTCTGCCTTTATTTGGCTGTAATAAGGATGTCTTTTCCTTCTGGAACCTTGATGTGTTTTCCTCTGCAGCCCGCTCAGGTCCCTGGCCTGAGTCCTCTGAGCTGTCCCCTCTCAGCTCATGCGCTGGGATCCCCCCAGCCGAGCTCAGCTTGCTTCCTTTCTCACCTTGCAACCAGCCAGTGTTTGCACCTGGAAAATCCAGGTTGGGGAGCAGGAGCCTGGTGCCAGTGTCCATACCGCTGCCCAGCCTCGGTGAACACAGCACCTTCCATGCCTCAGGTCCCAGGCAGATGCTGCAGACTCCTGAGAGGCTGGAGTCAGTGATTTCTCTGTCACTCAGGGGCTTCTATAGTTGTGTGTATCAGCAAAAGCAGGCAGGGCAGTTTCTGTGGACAGGGTGTGACTGCACTGCTGGGCGCAGAGGGAGGCCTTGCTCACACACAGGCACTCAGCAGTCACTTGGGCCCAGTGAGTCCTTACCTGGATTTCACTTCTAACTGAGCACTCTGCAAGGTCACCTTTTCACACCTGCTTCTCAGCCCGGGGCAGCATGGCCTGCTCAGGCTTGCCCACCCAGGCAGAAGGAGCCCCCTGGTGGGGATGGCCAGCACACGGAGGACGAGGAGGTGCTGCAGGGCTCCGCTGCCACCAGCCCCATGCTCGGGGCCTTAGCCTGCCTCCTTGGGCCCTCCTTTGGAGCACTGTCCTTTCATTCTGTGGTGTGCAAACAGATGCATCTCAGGGGCCTGCTCGTGGTGAGTGCTGAGAGCTGGGGGACAGTGCATCCCCACCCTCCTGGCCTTGATGGTCTCCAGACACAGAATAGGAGGCAGACAGGAGGGAAGGTAACTCCAGAACAGAGGACGTGGAGGAGTCTCCCAGACAGTAGGGAACGTGGCAGAGGGAGGGGCGAGGAGGGACTTGGTGGCCCTGCAGCAATGTGTGGACGCTGCCGCGTGGCTGGGTAAGAATGTCAGTGAGTCGCACAGCCTATCCCGGGGGGTGATGGTGGTGGAGGAGGAGATGGGACTGTTGTGGTTACCATGCGGAGGTGGTAGTGACAGTGGCAGAGGTCACATCAGTGGCAGCCAGTTTTTACTCAGAGTCCTTGCGAGCATCACAGATCTGGACGCCGTGCTGGCGAGAGTCGCACTGGGCTGTTCAGTGCCGCCGTCAGCACCGGGGCTGCAGAGAACAGGCGCGCTTGTTCACCGTCCCCGGGAAGGGGCAACCCTGGTCTTTGAATTAGGTCCCCAGGCGCAGTTCTGCCGTCTTTCTCAAGTAATCTGTGTCTCTGCCTATAGTGTTTATTTCCCGTTTGTGGTGTTCTTTGGGCAAACATTTGACGTTTGCAAAGCCGTCTGGGTGAAGAGCCCTACAGACAGCTAACTCCTCTTCCCTAAGCTCACTTTCATTACACCTTCCCGGGCATTCGGTTCTCTGCACTCGTGTGCCGTCCTGCTCAGGGTCTCACTTGGGTGAACACAAGAACAGGTGCGAGTGGCATTAGGTGTGTGGATGAGAGTGAAGACCCTCTGACCTGGTGGGAGGGACCACGTGAGTTTCGGTGTGAAGTCGGCATGCTGGGGACCGTTCGGTGTGGCTGGGCGGGGCAGTATCACAAAACCGACAAGTGAAAGCATCTGTTTACTTGTCAAGTAAAAAAGTAAAGTGTTTAAAGTATGGGTATCTCGTTTTTGGTGATTCCTTGTAGGATAGGTTCATTGTGCTGTATCTTATGTGTTCATGGCTTGAAATAACAAGATACACTGAAAATCCATTCCCTGAAAGCACATTCGTATGAGCAAAAGAGGCAGAAAATAGTCCCCACCCCCGGGGGCAGTAGACATGAGGCGCAAGACAGATGTGGGATGACACCCACTGTGTGCAAGACTGTTGCCCGAACTCAAAAGGAGGGAAATGGAGGAGGGTGAAAGAGAAGGATGGGGTTCTGGAAACACGATTTCAAAGCCAGTGCTGAGCAGGGCCGGGCCAGAACCACCGGGTGCCTCTGCAGGACTAACAGGTCAGGAGATGGCCCACGCTCCTGGCTCATAGTAGGCTCCGCTCCCTCGTAGGTCCTGGCTGTGAGGATCGACGACCTGGACCGCCTCCCGGAGACCACCACCATCGACGCCTCCTCCATCGGCATCGTCCAGGTGAGCGCGGACCCCACCCTGGGGGGCCGCGGGACCTACCCGGCCCCCCCCCTGCGGCGGGGGGCGGGGGGGGGGGGGGGTGGGGTGGAGGCGCATGCAGGTGGGGTGAGGATCTTTTGGGCAAGCCCGTTGTCCATGTCACGTTTCATGGTCAATTCGTGCTCTGTGTTTTGGGTTGGTCTTACTCTGCACAGTCGTTTGGACTATCACCTGGTTTCTGTAGTTTCTAGGACTTCGGTTTTCTGAACACTGATGTATCTCATTGTGGAGAATAGTGGAGTCTTAGAGTTCTCCAGAGAAAACAGGGTCATTAGGAGGTGTGTGTGTAGAGAGGGTTAGGTTTACTTTGAGGAACTGGCTCCTGCAGCTTGGGGGCTGGTATGTTCAAAGGCCGCAGGGTGGGCCAGCAGGCCGGAGACCAGGGAGGACTGATGTAGCTTACTGGAGGCAGAGCTCCCTCCTCCTCAGGGACTTCAGCCTTTTTCCTTAAGGCCCTCACCTGCGGGGATGAGGTCCACCCACATCATAGAGGGAGATCTGCTTTGCTCAGGGTATACTGGCTTAAATGTTAACCACATCTAAAAAGTGTCTTCACAGCAACATTTTGGCTGGGGTTTGACCAAACATCTGGGCACCATGGCCTGGCCACATTGACACGTAAAATTTACCATCACAGATGGTTTCCAGAAAAACTTAGCACAGTTAAGGCACAAGAAAAGTACCTAAAATATATTAGATGAGCTTACTCTCTAAGGGGATGGGTAGTCAGTGCCTTAATAAACATGGTCTTTTGTTATAAAAGGAATACTTCATGTTCTCATCCTTTAAAATTGTGTTTATACCTGTGTTTTGAAATGGTGCTTTGAGCGCCGTGCTTGGGGGCTCGGTCGTGTTGAGTGGCCTGCCTCCCTGCGGTGCCCCAGAGGCCCACGGCAAGCTCTGCTGAGGTTAGGACCACGACGGCCCTGCCCTGGCAGGCTTCCTCTGGGTCTGATGGCCGCTGGGTCGGGACCAAGTCACATGGGCTGTCCCTGGAGGCCACCACTACCCCGTGGCCTCTGATGCTGAGTAAGCCCAGCCACAGAGTTCGCCTCGGTGTGGCGGGTGCCCATCAGTGGTGGCCTTTACAGCCGGGTCTGTTGCTGTCCCCGAAGGAGACAAGCGTACAGCTCTTGTGATCAGGCCCTTGTTGATCCCAGCTTGTTTCTGTGGGGCATCTCTTTCAGCCTGTTCCATGGGAGCCCTGATGTGAATGTTTTCAGCCTCGGGCTGAGCTCACCAGGGCTGACACCATGGCTTAAACTTGTCTTTAGAGATGTTTGTATTTCAGCACTAGATGAGGCTGTTAAAAATATGACTTGTATGTCATTTCCTTCACTTTTTAAAAAAAGTGAAACCAACAGGAGCTTACCCCAATCCTTAGAAATGCAAGTGAGCAGATAAGCTGGGGCCGCCACTTCCCGGTGCCCAAGGGCCTCACTGCCAGCCTGGCATGTGCCAGGAGGGTGCTGGGAGCACACTGGCCACCATGGGACACTGCCCCTCCACTTGGTGTCGCTGAAACTTGTTTTCCTGCAGCCTGACCTGAGTCTGGAGCAGGAAGATTTGGCTGAGGGGAAGCATGTGAAAGCTACCCGGAGAGTTCACAAGAGGGAGCAGAAGCCGGAGGAGGAGGCGGGGGCGCCGGCGGCCGAGGACACCACCTTCAGCGAGTACTCGGAGAAGGAGCCTGCGTTCCCGGGCGGCGTGGGGGACGAGACCGACTCTGCCGTGCAGAGCATCCAGCAGGTTGCTGTCAGGGGCCCAGTCCCCCTCAGGAGGCCATGGCCTGGGCCCAGGAGCCCTGCGCGTCTGCCTGCCATGTGCGCAGCATATGGGCGGACCCTGGCTGCAGACAGCATGCGCCCCTCATTTCCCTTAGCCTCGTGCACCTAGGCACTTACTGGTTCAGAGGGAGATCACACTTGTTGCTGTGCATAACAGCATGACATTCTAGCACGTTAAGGACAGCTGTCCCCCCCTGGCTGGGCATGGAGTTGTCTCTAGTTTGGGAGATTATGAATGGCCCAGGTGTGTCCCTTTATTGTGGAGGTACATCTGCTGACAGGTGGGATCAGGTCACACCAGATGACTTGGCCAGGGGAGCTCGGCGCAAGGGAGGGATGCATACGGCCAGTCTGTCTGCTCCTTTTAACGGGAGCTTCCAGTTTGCTCGACTTCAGCGCTTTAGGTTTTTGAGGCCCCCAGGTCTTTAATCCACATGTTTTACACTGCACACCTGGACGGATTTTGGAGATGGGTGACCTTAACTGCAAACATTTCTTGCATTTATTTGGCCTTCCATCCCTCCCCCTGGGAAGGACTGCTGCTTTTATTTTTATTTGTCAACGATTGCTACTGTGAATTTGTTTAATGCCCTGTTTTAGCTTCAGAGTTGGGGTTTTCCTTGGCCACCGGCAAAGTGCTCTCGAGGGGGATGGAAGATGAAGAATCCACCGTCTGTCTCTCATGACTGCTTCCTTCCTTCTCCTCTGGCCAGTGGAGTCATTGTTTGTCAGTTCTAGCTAAATAGTCTCTGTGACTGTGTGTGACTTGTTTCTCCTTTTCACTAGGATAATTTTTCCAGGACAGCGTTAACTTGGTTTAGTCTTTCATCAGAAGGTGTCTTGCCTCTCTTCCTTTGGGCTGGGCATGTGACCCCCCCAGCAAGGTGACACAGCCCCCACCACGGAGTGCGGCCTGGGAAGGTTCTGTCATTCTCCATTTTGCAGAAACTATTAACTGTTTTCTGTTGCGTGTGACCCTTCCAGGTGGTGGTGACTCTGGGTGACCCCAATGTGACCACTCCATCGAGCTCGGTCGGCTTGACCAACATCACCGTGACCCCCATCACCAGTGCAGCTGGGACTCAGTTTGCCAATCTCCATCCGGTGGCCGTTGGGCACCTAACCACCCCAGAACGCCAGCTGCAGCTGGACAACTCGATCCTGACTGTGACCTTTGACACCGTCAGTGGCTCTGCCATGTTGCACAATCGCCAGAACGACATCCAGATCCACCCCCAGCCCGAAGCCTCGACCCCGCAGTCCGTGGCCCACTTCATCAATCTGACCACACTGGTCAACTCCATCACCCCCCTGGGGAACCAGCTCGGGGACCAGCACCCACTCACGTGGCGGGCGGTGCCCCAGACGGACGTCCTGCCACCCCCACAGCCGCAGGCCCCCCAGCTGCAGGCCCCGCAGCCCCAGGTGCCGGCCGAGCAGCAGCCGCAGCAGATGTACAGCTATTGAGGCGCCCTGAGGAGCGCCGGAGAGAGAACCACAGACAGGTTTTCTGTTTATTTTTGAGGTCTGTTTGCTGGATACCAAACAAAGGAAAAACCTTGCACCACAATGTAAGTAAGGGTGACTGAGCTTTTGCAGAATTCCCTCCCAGGCGCCTTGCTTACAGTCTGTCAGCTTAACTCCACAGGCCAGCTGTACACGGGAGTGGGGCCCATGCCATGCTCAGTGAGGCAGGTGTCTTGGGTCATGGCACCCCCCGCCTTCCCTAGCAACACCTGGTCAGGCAGACACAGGATTTGGGAAGTGAAACATAAAGAGAAGCAGATCATAAGAGGCAAGAAGATACCTGATTAGGGACATAAGCATCTGCTGTATTTTTTCCTTCAGAACTCAGTTACTGTGTTAGACCAGTATTCACGGGTGGCGTTTCTCCTCGCTTCTGGATGTGTTTGGGGATGAGCAGGTAGAAGTTAAAGGAAAGTTTATTCTCTTCTTTGAAATTTGAGTTGAGTCAAATTCGTTATACAACCTTGGGCCGGAAGCACGTGTGAGGTGTGCTGGGAACGTGTGCTCCTCTGCCTCCAAGTTCAGCAGGGCCGAGGGACCGTGCGAAGTGCTGACTGAGGCACAAAAGGCCTCTTAGTAAGATAATATGTGAATTGATTTTCATTGTCTTAAAAGCTTTTTACTTAATTTTGTGCATATGTTATGTGTTCAGGAGTCTGCTGTAGCCATGTTGTTTTTTATTTTGTTTTAACATGCTAAAGTCGTTTGCACTGTAGGACCATTGGTCCGGGTCCAATTCTACACAGCTGCCCAAATGCAGAGGGACACCGTCGTGTGCAGTGAGTAAGCCTCGTGTCCCTTCTGGCGGCTCCTTTGAACTTGTCTCAGGACCCTCCGCAATCCAGATGTATTTATTATGGCTGAGGCTAGCCAAATCCCCTCAACTGAAGAACAGGGAAGAAATTCATGGTTTTTTTATGTTTAAATTTAGTTCCAAAGGTTGATGTGTTTCAAGACCAATTTTCTATAAAACTATTGAATGAGCTTTGGCTTTTTACAGTGGAAAACTGTAGGTTTTTCTGAAATTTAAAGATATTGTTTCCTGCCAGGCAGTAATGAAAGCAGAAATTAATTCACTAGTAGAAGCATTAATGCCCCTAATAAGTGAACGTGCTGGTTAGCAGTCTCTGCTTCCCTGGGACATGCGTGTTCATGCACACGTACCATTTTGGAGGCAGTGTGCAAAGCTCACGAAGGGCAAGCTTCTCGCCACCCTCCTGCTGCTCAGGCAGGGAAATGGGAGATGGTGTAGGGAAGGAAGGTTAGTGTTTTATTCTCCTGACATCGATTAACACCGTCCAGAATGAAATGATAAATTCGTCCGCTTTTGTCCTTGATTGCTGTTTATCCTGGACCCTCTGTTTCTTGGGAGACCTTCTGGAAGAAATACTGAAGAGTCAGTAGTGGGTAAATGAGGCCAGAGTAATCTTTCATTGCCAGTGAGGCTAAGGGTGATTTGTTAGGCAAAGTGCAACTTTCTCAGCACTTCAGTTTATTCCAAACAGCAGGACATTGAGGATAGGGCTAGAATTTGTTTTGTGCAATATATGCCTTTATGAACTAAGGGAATTCCTCCCCCAGGTAGCACGTGAAAGGGGCCTTTCATGTTCATGCCGTCCACACTCACAGCTCATTTATACACTCTCACCTCTCACTCCTAAGTTGAATTAATAGTGGGAGATTATTTGACTTTTTAATTTATGATAATTATTTTTATGTTATTTATGTATATAATTAACTACTTTATACATAATGGTTTCATCAAATGAACTTGGACTAGGGTTGGTATATTTTCTAAAATATTGTCTCCGTTCTCCAAATAAAAGTACTCCAGGTAGCCACAGAACCATCAAGAATGCTAAGGTTCGTAAGGTACTTTTTTAAAAGTCACCGATAATTTCTGTGTGCATTTGCAGAGTACAAAGTGCGAATGACCAAGTAAAATAGCCAGACATTAAATATCTGCTCACATTTATCTTTTATTCCTCTTCCCTATGAAATAAAGGCCTTTTAAATCACAGTTTTATTTTTTAAAGTTGTTTTTGTGCCTTGAGTAAGAATGCATCAAATGTTTTTATAGAACCTAATTTCGGTTGGGTGGCCCTGGTATACTATCACTGTTATTAAAATGCACAGATGCATAATAATACTTCTTGTTATAATAAGTGAGAGCTCTAAATAAAAATCAAATATACTCCTGAGTTTTCTGTAGACATATTTGGTCTTAATAGGGTCCATATGTGTGGCAAAGTCGGTTCATGGTATCTTAACACAGTTGCTATGAGTTTGCATATAAGAAACTGGGGAGCAAAAGAAGTGCCCCTCGGGGGCCAAAGTCCTTGGCTAGGGCTGCTCTGCATATATATCACTAGTTACCGATGGGAAGTGTTTAATTTTTTAGCTGATCCCAGGTGCACAGCTGTGCCCACAGGCGGAAATTAGATCAAGCTTTTGTGGCCACCAAGCTCTGTGAATCCTTCTTGGTCATTCTAAGTTAATAAATCACAAGAACGTGTTTTGGGCCTGTGAGCTGAGGAGGTCGTGTGCCCTGTGCCACGTGATGGTGAGTCCCGCGGAGGGGGCCCCGGGGTGCGGCCACTCACCGTGAATCCTGTGCTCTGTGGAGCATGGGGGCTGGGCTCAGCCTCCGGAGTGGCTTCTGCACGGGGTGTGTTCTCCTTGCCAGGTCACCTCAGTGCCTGGTGGGAGACTGCTTTGCGGGAGGGTGGGCGGGTGTGGGAGGCAGTCACGGGCCCTACGCGATTTTCCAAGTCACAGTGTCCAAAGCCATGACTCGTGGCGTTCCAGCCAAAGGCAGCGTCAGTGGCTTAACCACCGGATTTTGAAAGGTGTTAAGATGGTTTTGAGAAGTCCAGTGTGTTTCATATCCTCCCAGTTTGTATGGCAACAAAACTGGCCTGTGCTTTTCAATGGCTGGCCCTCTGCTCAAACAGTCTGTCCCGTGCCGTTGACGCCCCATACATGTATATGTAGTTGAATTCCTGCTGCCAGCTATGTCTTGATTTCCCTCTAGTCCAGAACCCATCATGTTTTGGATTATTTGGAATGTTCCCTGAGATACTGAGGTATCAGAAGCTTTTCTTAAAAAGCTTTTTTTTTTAAAGGCAACGAAGGTGCAGGTAGCATTTTTTTGTAAAGCTTAGATCAGGAGAAGATGGACACAAAAAAGATGGGGAGCTGGAGAGAGAGGAAACCTTATGAAAGGCCTGTCTTCGGGCAGGTGGTCTACAATGATCCCTTATTTAATTGATCAGATATTAGATTTTCTGATTTGTTAGGAATCCTCACTTTGGAGTTATAAAATATCTAGTGTCATCCCATTCTAAGGATATGAACTCTGAGAACCTGTCCTTAGGTCCTTTAGTCATATTTCAGAGTGCCTCTGGTACCAACTGATTCTCCTGCCAGGGAACAGGCTTTGTTCATTGAACATTCAGCAAGTCGTGAGCACCTTCCTGCAAGTGCTGGACCTCGTGGTTCTCTTTGCACACGGAGACGACCTCTCCAGCACGCCAAGGGAAGCCTCGGTGCCACACACATTAGATTTATCAGTAGCCTTGTGTTTCATCGTGAAGTACAGATTGCCACATAATGATTTGCTCTGCTAACAGCCATGTGATATGATGAAGGGCTAACAAATCAAGCTGTAAATACAGTAGTCACATTACAGACAAATTCCAATAGAAAGGGGGAGATGGCAGAGCCACTGGCTTTCCCGTTGTCGGTTTTTACACATGACTTGAGTGCGTCAACATCAAGGGCCTCTAGTTCTGGAGTGACAGGCTCTGATGACCTTACTCATAGGGTGGTGCAGTCAGCAGAACTGTCGGGAAGGTATAAGCCCTGGTCCCCTTGGAGCCGAGGCTTTCCTGGGGGCTGTGACTCCCGCGGGTCCACAGTCCCCTGGCGCAGGCAGCTGTCATCCCCGCACGGCACCTGACGAGCATCCCACATCCGGGCTGCCTTGGAAGCGAGCAGCCTTCTCTCTCCCCATTGACAGGCTTGCCTTCCCACATGTGCTCCATACAGAGGGAGACCCACGGGAGAAGACATCCATTCAAGGCGACATGGACCCACCCTGTGTCTTCACAAAGAGCCCACCTGGCACATTTCTTGGGAAGTGGGAGGATGGAGGCCCCAGGACATTGCACCTGCCAAATACGCCTCCTGACCACAGGTGCGTCCTCCCCTCGCCTGACAGCTGAGCTTGGCCTGAGCGCTGCAGCTTCCTGGTTCTCTCCTGAGTTTTAGCTGCAAAAACAGTAGGTAATGGAGGACAGAGAGGGAACTGCCCTCTGCTGAAGGAACCCTCTCTAGAAATCAAAGGCTGTACTCATGGTCTGCTTATTTAAAATGCCGGGGCGGGTGCTGGCTGCAGGTGGGCATCTGCTCTGTCATTTGTGGATCGCCAGTCTGCTCAGCTAAAGCACACCAGTTCATCTCCACCTGGATCTCCCAGGACATGGAGTTCAGCACATCTCACCCCCAGCTCCACACCGGGCCCTCCCCGCCCATCCCCACTCACTCCCACAGCCCCGTCATCCATGCAGCCTTGAAGTCTGCAGAGACTGGCCCTGCCTGCCCCCAGCCGCCCCCTCCCAGGGTCTCTGCATGCCCCAGCCGCCCTGACGCTGGCCCTCGGGAACACCTGCCCGCCCTGCAGATCTGTGTTCTGGCTGTGTCTCCTGGGGCTCCTTCCTCAGAGTCGCTCAGAGGGCACTGCCCTCTCACATGTTGCTCATTGTCATGCTAAAGGAAGAATAGAACTGGGGCGGTGGGGGGCTCACGCATGGAGTTACCTGATCTGAACACCTTGCTTCTGGCCAAGGGGCACCCTGACTGGGTTTGCCCTACTATCTGAAACAACTAAAAAGCCCAGACAGAAACGTGAAACGGTGATCCTCAAATTAGTGGCAGCAAGGGTGAAGGACAGAGGTCCCTGGGAGATGCAAAGTGAGGTGAGCCCTGTGGTTGCTCAGCTTCCAGCCTGCAGGGAGTTTCCAGGCCGCAGCACAGTGAGAGGGCACCCAGGCAGAGGGCAGCAGTCTCTGAATTGATGAGATGAAGCTGGGACCCCAGAGAGGCCAAGGCAGGTAGAGTTCCCAAGTGAGGGACTGTGGGTGAGGGCACTGTACAGAGAGAACTGCAGAGACCAGCACAGCATCCCCAGTGGTCTTCAGCCGAGCCCTAACGGCATGCATGGGAAGCAGGTACTACTCCCACCACACAGAATGAACAACCTCATAATTAAGGGCATTTTGGCAGAGTTTTCAGAAGTGTTTTGCCTAAATACTAGAGGAAATCAGCCCTAAACTCTACCCTAGTCCTAACAGAACTTAAAAGCAAAACATTAAAGGGTTAAACTTTCCAAGAATCTTAGCTGACTCCCAGGACAAAGCTGGAGAATATTTTATAGGAATATTTAAAATCTGGCCCCCAACAGTATAAAGTTCATAATAACATCCAGTCAAAAATTATCAGGCATGTGAAGAGTCAGGAAAATATGACCCTTGGTGAGGAGCAAAATTAACTAATTAAAAACCAACTCACAGGCACATGAAAAGATGCTCCACATCGCTAATCATCAGAGAAATGCAGATTAAAACCACAATGAGATATCACCTCACACCAGTGAGGATGGCCAACATCCAAAACACAAGTAACAATAAATGTTGGCGAGGATGTGGAGAGAGGGGAACCCTCCTACACTGCTGGTGGGAATGCAAATTAGTTCAGCCATTGTGGAAAGCAGTATGGAGGTTCCTCAAAAAACTCAAAATAGAAATATCATTTCACCCAGGAATCCCACTCCTAGGAATTTACCCTAAGAATGCAGCAGCCCAGTTTCAAAAAGACAGATGCACCCCTATGTTTATTGCAGCACTATTTACAATAGCCAAGAAATGGAAGCAACCTAAGTGTCCATCAGTAGATGAATGGATTAAGAAGATGTGGTACATATACACAATGGAATATTATTCAGCCATAAGAAGAAAACAAATCCTACCATTTGCAACAACATGGATGGAGCTGGAGGGTATTATGCTCAGTGAAATAAGCCAAGCCGAAAAAGATAAGTATCAAATGATCTCACTCATATGTGGAGTATAAGAACAAAGAACAAAACAAAAAAAAAACTGAAGGAACAAAACAGCAGCAGACTCACAGAACCCAAGAATGGACTAATAGTTACCAAAGGGAAAGGGATTGGAGAAGATGGATGGGAAGGGAGGGATAAGAGGGTAAAAGGGGCATTACGATTAGCAGACGTAAGGTAGTGGGGGCACGGGGAGGGCTGTACAACTCAGAGAAGACAAGTAGTGATTCTATAGCATCTCACTACGCTGATGGACAGTGACTGTAATGGGGTTGGTGGGGGGGACCTGATGAAAGGGGTAGTTTAATCGCCATAATATTGCACATGTAATTGTAGATTAATGGTACCAAAATAAATTATAAAAAAAACCAACTCAAAGGATAGAATTAATTGATAAGGTCATTAAAAGAGTGGTCTTAGCTGTTTCCCACATGTTCAAAAAGAGGAAGGCTCTATCATGTTAGAGTCATGGAAGTCATATTTTAAAAACCTAATTGAACTTACGAGGTAGAACTTCAGTGTTCACATGAAAAATATACTGGGCAATATTAACAGCAGGTCAGACAAGGCAGAAGAAAAGATCATTGGACTTAGAGCAATAAACTTTATCCAAAATGAAACAGACAAAGAGGTGGGTGAGGGGCACTGATGTCCCGTCAGGGACAGCGCCAAGCAGCCCAGTATACGTGTCATTCAAGTCCTCGAGTTCTGGGAGGAGGGAGAGGAGAGACTGAAAATATTTGAAGAAGAAACCACCAGAATTTTTCCAAATTTGATGAAAGTTATAAACCCACATATTCAAGAAGCTCAATGGACCCCCATACCCAAGACTCAGGAAGAAAGCCCTGGTGAGGCCTGTGATAACAGAATTGCTTAAGACCAGCGATAAGGAAGGAAACCTTAAAGCATCTGGAGGAAGGAGACACATTACGTACAGAGGGACAAAGGTCTTGACAGCCACCTTCTCGTCACAATAACACGAGACAGGAATCAGGAGAGCAACATCTTTGAAGCGTTAAAAGAAATGGTCCACATAAATTCTATACCCAGCACAAACATCTTTTCAAAGAAGGAGGGTAAATAAAGACTTCTGCAAACATACAGAAACTGGGAGAGTCAGGCACAGCATACCTACCTGCCTGACAGTGACTTTGAAGGAAGCCCTTCAGGCAGCAGGAGAACAGCAGGTGGAGACCTGGGCCTACACAAGGAATGGACCCAGGAAGTGGTAACAGAAATGTAGGTAAATGTGAAAGTCTTCATCTCTTACTAAATATACTTAAAAGCTAATTGCTAACGAGGGTGACTGTTCTACATGAGATCTGTAGAACTTAGTCCTCTTGCATAACTGAAACTTTGTGCCCCTTGACCAACGCTTCCGCACCTTCCCCAGCCCTGGCACCCCCCACTCCACTCTCTGCTTCTATGACTTTGCCTCTTTGAGGTTCTGCAGGTAAGTGAGATCATTCAGTATTTGTCCTTCTGGGTTTGGCTTATTGCCCTGAGCAGAATGTCCTGCAGGTCCATCCGTGTTGTTCCGAATGGCAGGACTTCATTCTTTTTTAAGGCTGAATAATATTCTGTTGCGTGTGTATACCACATTTTCTATACCCACTGATCTGTTGACATTTAGTTGTTTCCACACCTAAGCTATTGTGAATAATGCTGTAGTGAACATGGGAGCTCTTAAGTTTTCCCACGACAAAAAAGAAAAGAAAATGGAAACTATGTGAATTGGTGGGTGTGTTAATCAGCTTGTTTGTGGTGACCATTTCGCAACGCATACATATATCCGAACATCAAGATGTTCACCTTAAATATATATAACTTTTATTTGTTATTTATTTCACCTCAGTAGAGCTGAAAAAAAGTTAATTAACAGTTTCTAGCAAAAATCAAACTGGTGTATGCTGGAGTTGGTATCACACGTGGACATAAACTGCGTGGCAAGGGCAGGGCCGAGGCCAGGAGGGGAGGGCGCGGGGTCTCTCCGCTGTCAGGTCCTCCTCCTGCGTGTGACGTATTACAAAATCAATTATAGGTTGACTGTGATAAGTTAGGACTGTGTACCAGAAACCCTAAGGCTACAATTAAAATCAAAGAACAAAGAGTTAGAGCTAATAAGTCAGCAAAGGAGACACAATGAAATCATAAAAAATGCTCAGTCCAAACAAAAGCAGCCGAAGGGGAAAAAGAACAGAAGTGACCAAGAGAAGGAACGCAGGCTGGGGATTTAATCCAACTGCGCCCCTGACAGTAGTAAACGAAACGGTTTAGACACCAATTCAAAGACAGAGACTGTCAGACTGGATTAAAGACCAACGAGACCCAAGTCTGCACCGCCTGTAGATAAATGACTTTAGAATAAGAAGCTGTGATCTGGAAGTGCCACACGTCACTCCTCGCTCATTGGTGAGGACAGTCATGCAACCCAGTCGCTGGGGACAGGAAGCAAGTCCTGTCTGTCCTGGAGAGGGTGAGGAGTGGGCGTCATTGCCAAGCAGCTTGGATGACAAGCAGGCCCTGCAGGGGGATGGCTGTTCTCACTTTACAAGTGAGGAGAGTAGTGAGGCTGTGGAAATTGCCCAGGGCACGCTGCTGGGAGGTGGGGGAGTTAGGGTCTCATGCTCAGTGCTGGGACTTCATGAGCCTTTAGCTTTCAGACAGTCTTGCCTAGAACCTTGCGGTCTTCCAAAGGGACATTGGTGTAGGTTTGGTCATACAAAACTGTTGTTCTTTTAGGACCCAGATTGTCAAACGTTGGTGGTTTTGTTCAAATGAATGTGGTTGTCTGCTGTCCTGAAAACTTGTGCCAATTTGCTTTTTTCAATATCTGAATTCAGGGGGTCCTGAATTGAAGCATTGTTGATGTGGGAAAGAGCCTTTCTTGTTAGTGATAAGGGTTGCAAATAGTCTGTTGTGAAGGATGAGGTAGAAAAGGTGCACATCCTTATACACTCTAGTGTTTATATACAGGTACAGTGCTGACCATTTTAATTTTCTATTTTAGGTTTCCTTGTATTGGAGGTAAGAAATGGAAAATTGATCCTGTGTTTCAGAACTATTAGGCATAGTAGGCAAAGTGATCTTTAAAAACTTTTGAAGTGATATGGACTCACAGCAAATTGCCAAGTACAGGGAGGTCCCATGAACCCTTCAGCCATCTTTCTCCAGTGGGAGCAGCTCCCGCACTCTCACAACAGCAAACCAGGACGCTGACCTTGGCCCACTACACCCACTGTGCTTCAGAACTTCCTCAGAGCTCACCAGTTTTTACACACACTCGTGTGTGTGGTTGTACAGTCTTGTGACATGTACAGATTACTGTAAGCACTACAATCAAGGTGTGGAACTGACCCTTTATAATTACATACACCCCCCCCCACCCTGTTCCTTAGCCCCTGGCAATCAGCACCTGTTGTCTACCTCTATAATTTTGTCATTTCAAGAATAAATGATGTAAAATGGAATCATACATTATGCCACTTAAAAAATTACAGATATTTGTCTATTATTCTTCTTTACATGTTAGCATTATCTTTTTTAAATTGAAACTTTTATAAAGATAATCGTAGATTCACATGCAGTTGTAAGAAATAATTCAGAGCCATCCCTTGTATTTTGTTCAGTTTCCATCAATGGTAATGGTTTGAAAAACTATTATAATAGTATGGCCAGGATATTGACTTTGATGCAATCCATTGATCTTACTCAGATTTCCTCTTTTACTCATTGCAATGGATTGAATGTTTGTGTCCCCCAAAATGCATACATTGTAATCCTAACCCCAATGTGATGGTGTTTGGAGGTGGGCCTTTGGGGGTGATTAGTTCATGGGGGCGGAGCCGCATGAATGGGGTTAGTGCCATAATGAAAGAGAACCCCGAGAGCTCCCTTGCCCCATGTGAGGACGCAGCAAAAAATCATGTGTCTGTGGCCCAGGAAGCAAGCCTGACCAGACACTGAATCTGCCGGCCCCTTAATCTTGGACTGCAGCCACCAGAACTGTGGGAATGCATTTCTGTTGTTTTACAAGCCACCCAGTCTGTAGTGTTCTGTATTGGCAGCTTGAATGAACTAAGATAGTGAGTGTTTGTGTGTGTGTGTGTGCATGTGTGTGTGTGTGCATTAAATACTATACAGTTTCATCACCTGTGTTGGTTGTGCATTTACCACCACAGCCGATATTCTAAGAATGTCACTTTTTTCCACTCAGCATAATACCCTTGAGATCCTGCCATGTTGTTCATTCCTTTTATTGCTGAGTCTATTGTGTGGACATACCACAGGTTGTTTAACCAATGACCCAATGAAGGACATTTTGAATTGTCTCCGGTTTGGGACCATATGAATAAATGCTGCTGTGAGCATGGGTGTACAGATATTTTTGTGTGCATAAGTTTTTGTTTCTCTAGGATAAATGTCCAGGATTGTGGTTACCAGATTGTAAGGTCAGTACATAGATTTCTCTGGGAATAATTGCTGAACCACCTGATAACCAAAATGAAGTTGTTCCAGGTATGGTTTGTGTTTTCCATTAACTAGTACTGTAAGGTACAGAGGTGGTAAAAATGATCCATGCTGTATTGAGAGCAAACTTAACATCTGAGTTCATTGCCTCAGGAAACAAGAAAAAGAATTTGCTCAACTCAAATGGACGGTGGGGAGGAAAGACTCCCAACACCTTCTATTTTTAACCGTGCTTTTTCCTAAGTGTTGGGGGAAAACATACTCCCTTGGCCGCCAAAGCTTTGAAGCACCAAAAATACCCTGCATTCATTATATCCAGTTGGAATTATCACTTGCAATTCCTAAGTCTTCATGAGACTCTTGGAAATCCTGATTGCCAATGTTTCAGTCTTACTAATAAGATTATTAATTAATTCTTCAGTTTTGTTTAAGTTACAGTTTTTCCCTTGTTAGCAAATAGTAAAACATGATTATTCCATCCTTTTGATTATTCACACTATCTTAACGATTAATGCAAGTGACTGTTCAATAGGAAATGGTTTTCTTTATGGCAAGTGATCTTCCTGATGTTAGATGATCACATAATGGAAACAGCAAATAAAAAAGATGCTTATTTGCCACAATCTTATAAGTGTTCTGCCTAAGATTTTTGAAGTAAATTTTTGAAGACCTTCAGGTAAATATGGGTGTTCCAATATAGAAGTGGTGAGGTACTACTGTACCCTATTTGGTTTTCAAAACTCATATTCTCTGGACTGCTTCCTCACATCCCGAGCCTTCCCTTCTAACCCTAGGTCCTCCCGTGAACAGACTCTGGTGCGAGAGACTCTGACGGATGAAATATAAGAGCAGTGGAATTTCCAGTGGATCCCATAGTAAAAAAAATACCCGTACCTTGTGTTCTCTGTATCTTCGTCTCCCAAGCAAAGGTCATTTTACTGCAGTTGGGTACCGTTTGGTAGGCTGGTTCTTTAGGAACTGAGAGCAGAAATGTGTGTGGCTGGACTTTAGTTTCCAGTACGCCCTGGAAGCATCAGTACTGATGTACAAGGGAAACGAGGGGTATTTAAATCTGCAGCCTATCAGTGGAGGATAGGCAGGATGGCGTGAGCTGCTGACTCCTGCTCTGGCAGGAGCCGCGTGCGCTCAGTTAGCCCCCCAGCGGCCCCAAGAGGGCTGTCCTCTCACTGGGAGGTGACGCGGGCTTCTCGACAAAAGGGCACCTCATGGCCAGGGACGCGTGCCGGTGGGAAAGTTTTGTCTCAGGGAATCTGTAACGTGTTTGTGGAACTGGGTTTCCTCTCTAGTATTTAGACAGGTGGCAGGGCTGGTGGAGAAACTGTGGGCTTTGAGAGGCTGCTAGCCGCCTACTTGGGCCAAATAATTCCTCTGAAAGGAAGAACAACGTTGGTGTAGACGGCCCACACCCACACTGAGCTGACGTTCCTAGGCTCCTGAAGAAGAGCATCCTTGGGATGTGTCAGAAGTTCCTGAAATAACCAGTCTCTGAATGTGGCAAATAATGCACAGACTTTTCTTTTTTTTTTTTTAACCAGAGACCTATTCCCCTCCTACCCCTTTTCATTTAAAGGGCAACAACAACAAAAATTAAATGCCTTTACGGGCTCCTGGCCGACTGCCCTCCATGGCTCCTGTCGGCAGCTTCCCCGCCCCGGCAGTGATCAAGCCCCCGCTCCACGCCTGCCTGCAAGTGGAGTCAAAGTCTAAATAGTCTGATCATTCACCAGCCACAGTGAGACAGTGACTCCCCAGGGCTTGGCGCCCCTCGAGCGGGCCGGGCAGAGGCCGTGAGAGCTGACGGCCGGCAGACAGCTCACCCCCAGCTCCCGTGCCTCGGGGCTGAGCTGGGTGGCTGTCCTCAGCTCCAGACCTACTCGGGTTTTACAACCCCTACCTGTGCTTTGGTGCCATTTTTTCAAACCAAGAACAGAAACGTGGCTCAACTACTCCAGACATGATTTATTTTATTATTAATGAAGCCAGAGGAAGAGATTTCACAACATCCCATGCTCATCTAACTGTTCCTGTCCGAAAGCATCCTTGTGTCGGATGATTGAGAGTGTTCGCCCTGGTTCTGTTGGTGTAAAGATCAGCGAGAGTCGCTTACAGCCTTAGGTCTATAGCCTTAGGTCTTACAGCCTTAGGTCT
>JAQQAC010008350.1:100308179-100349936 GCA_029783875.1 Phataginus tricuspis | reverse complement strand
CCCCCGGGGTCTCCCACGTCTTAAGAGGTCCTCGCTGGCGAGGACAGGATTGTATTGAATCTGTAGATTGCTTTAGGCAAGATGGCCATTTTGACTATATTCTTCCTATCCATGAGCATGGGATGTGTTTCCATTTATTGGTTTCTTCTTTAATTTCTCTCATGAGTGTCTTATAGTTTTCAGAGTATAAGTCTTTTGCTTCCTTGGTTAGGTTTTTCCTAGGTATTTTATTCTTTTGGATGCAATTGTGAATAGAATTGTTTTCCTGATTTCTCTTTCTGCTAGTTCATTGTTAGTGTATAGGAATGCCACAGATTTCTGCGTATTAATTTTGTATCCCACAACTTTGCTGAATTCAGATATTAGATCTGGTAGTTTTGGAGTGGATTCTTTAGGGATTTTTATGTACAATATCATGTCATCAGCAAACAGGGACAGTTTGACTTCTTCCTCGCCAATCTGGATGCCTTTTATTTCTTTGTGTTGTCTGATTGCCGTGGCTAGGACCTCCAGAACTATGTTGAATAAAAGTGGGGAGAGTGGGCATCCTTGTCTTGTTCCCAATCTTGAAGGAAAAGCTATCAGCTTGTCACTGTCAAGTATAATGTTGACTGTGGGTTTGTCATATATGACCTTTATTATGTTGAGGTACTTGCCCTTTATACCCATTTTGTTGAGAGTTTTTATCATGAATGGATGTTGAATTTTGTCGAATGCTTTTTCAGCATCTATGGAGATGATCATGTGGTTTTTGTCCTTTTTGTTGATGTGGTGGATGATGATGTTGATGGATTTTCAAACATTGTACCATCCTTGCATCCCTGGGATGAATCCCAGTTGATCATGATGGATGATCATTTTGATGTATTTTTGAATTCGGTTTGCTAATATTTTGTTGAGTATTTTTGCATCTATGTTCATCAGGGATATTGGTCTGTAATTTTCTTTTTTTGTGGTGTCTTTGCCTTGTCTTGTATTAGAGTGATGTTGGCTTCGTAGAATGAGTTTGGGAGTATTCCTTCCTCTTCTACTTTTTGGAAAACTTTAAGGAGGATGGGTATTATGTCTTCACTAAATGTTTGATAAAATTCAGTAGTGAAACCATCTGGCTCAGGAATTTTGTTCTTAGGTAGTTTTTTGATTACCAATTCAATTTCTTTGCTGGTAATTCGTCTATTCAGATTTTCTGTTTCTTCCTGGGTCAGCCTTGGAAGGTTGTATTTTTCTAGAAAGTTGTCCATATCTTCTAGGTTATCTAGTTTGTTAGCATATAATTTTTCATAGTATTCTCTCAAAATTCTTTGTGTTTCTGTGGTGTCCATAGTGATTTTTCCTTTCTCATTTGTGATTCTGTTTATGTGTGTAGATTCTCTTTTTTTCTTGATAAGTCTGGCTAGGGGTTTATCTATTTTGTTTATTTTCTCAAAGAACCAGCTCCTGCTTTCATTGATTCTATTGTTTTATTCTTCTCAATTTTATTTATTTATGCTTTAATCTTTATTATGTCCCTCCTTCTACTGACTTTGGGCCTCATTTGTTCTTCCTTTTCTAGTTTCATTAATTGTGAGTTTAGACTGTTCATTTGGGATTGATCTTCTTTCCTGAGGTAGGCCTTTATTGCATATACTTTCCTCTTAGCACAGCCTTTGCTGCATCACAGAGATTTTGTGGTGTTGAATTATTGTTGTCATTTGTCTCCATATATTGCTTGATCTCTGTTTTTATTTGGTCATTGATCCATTGATTATTTAGGAGCATGTTATTAAGCCTCCATGTGTTTGTGGGCTTTTCGTTTTCTTTGTGTAATTTATTTCTAGTTTCATACCTTTGTGATCTGAGAAGCTGGTTGGTACAATTTCAATCTTTTTAAATTTACTGAGGTTCTTTTTGTGGCCTAGTATATGATCTATTCTTGAAAATGTTCCATGTGCACTTGAGAAGAATGTGTATCTTGTTGCTTTTGGATGGAGTGTTCTGTAGATGTCCGTTAGGTCCATCTGTTCTAATACATTGTTGAGTGCCTCTGTCTCTTTACTTACTTTCTGTCTGGTTGATCTGTCCTTTGGAGTGAGTGGTGTGTTGAAGTCTCCTAAAATGAATGCATTGCATTCTATTTCCCTCTTTAATTCTGTTAGTATTTGTTTCACATATGTAGGTGATCCTGTATTGGGAGCATAGATATTTATAATATTTATATCCTCTTGTTGCACAGACTCTTTTATTATTATGTAATGTCCTTCTTTGTCTCTTGTTGCTTTCTTTGTTTTGAAGTGTATTTTGTCTGATACAAGTACTGCAACTCCTGCTTTTTTCTCCCTATTAGTTTCATGAAATACCTTTTTCCATCCCTTTACTTTCAGTCTGTGTATTGTCTTTGGGTTTGAAGTAAGTCTCTTGTAGGCAGAATATAGATGGGTCTTGTTTTTTTATCCATTCAGTGACTCTATGTCTTTTGATTGGTGCATTCAGGCCATTTACATTTAGGGTGATTATCAATCGGTATGTACGTATTGCCATTGCAGGCTTTAGATTCGTGGTTGCCAAAGGTTCAAGGGTAATTCCTTTACTATCTAACGGTCAAATTTAACTCACTTCCTATGCTATTACAAACACAATCTAAAGGTTCTTTTTGTTTTTTTCCTCCTTTTTCTTTTTCTTCCTCCTCCATTCTTTATATGTTATGAATCATATTCTGTACTCTTTATCTATCCCTTGGGCAACATCTATTTAGCCTTAGGAATACTTTAATCTATAGGAGTCCCTCCAAAATGTACTGTAGAGGTGGTTTGTGGGAGGTAAATTCTCTCAGCTTTTGCTTATATGAAAATTGTTTAATCCCTCCTTCAAATTTAAATGATAACCTTGCCAGGTAGAGTATTCTTGGTTCAAGGCTGTTCTGCTTCATTGCATTAAATATATCATGCCACTGCCTTCTGGCCTGTAAGGTTTCTGTTAAGAAATCTGATGATAGCCTGATGGGTTTTCCTTTGTATGTAATCTTTTTTTCTGTCTCTAGCTGCTTTTAAAATTCTGTCTTTATCCTTGATCTTTGCCATTTTAATTATTATATGTCTTGATGTTGTCTTCCTTGGGTCCCTTGTGTTGGGAGATCTGTGCACCTCCATGTCTTGAGAGACTATCTCCTTCCCTAGATTGGGGAAGTTTTCAGCAATTACCTCCTCAATGACACTTTCTATCCCTTTTTCTCTCTCTTCTTCTTCTGGTACCCGTATAATGCAAATATTGTGCCGTTTGGATTGGTCACACAGTTCTCCCAATATTCTTTCATTCTTAGAGATTCTTTTTTCTCTCTGTGCCTCAGCTTCTTGTATTCCTCTTCTCTAATTTCTATTCCATTTACCGTCTCTTCTACTACATCTAATCTGCTTTTAAATCCCTCCATTGTATGTTTCATTTCAGATACGGAATTTCTTAATGATTGAATCTCTGTCTTAAATTCATTCCTGAGTTCTTGAATATTTTTCTGAACCTCCATAAGCATGTTTATGATTTTTATTTTGAACTCTCTTTCAGGAAGATTGGTGAGTTCAGTTTTCTTTGGCCCTTTTTCTGGAATTTGTGAGATTTTGGTCTGAACCAGGTTCTTTGGACATTTCATATTTCTATGTGGTGACCTCTAGTGCCCAGAAGCTCCAGTCTCTGGAGCTGCTCAGCCCCTAGAGTGAGGTTGAGGGTCGTTGGGGAGTGGAGCTGGTGTCTGGGGGGAGGAAAGATCTGTTTCCTGATTCCCATCTGCAGTACCTGTCTCCAGTATCACAGCCAGTGGGCCGAGCAAACAGGTGTAAGCCTCTGTGCTCGGCATCTCTAGCTGATGTACGTGGGGCCTCCCTCTGGGTGGCCTGACACCAGCGCAGTGACTGCCGGTTCATGAGCTGGTACTCTCAGGCCAGGAGGAAGGCTCGGCAGGCTGCGTGTCACTGTGGGGGGCCTTGGAGCTGAGAAGCCAGCCAGGGGGAAGGAGCGCCTGGAGCTCCTCAAAGTTCCCCTACTTCTGGGCAGAGCGTGCTCAGACAACCTTGTGCAGCTCTCCCTTCTCCCGTGCCGCAAGCTCTATGCAACCCCTGCCCCCTCAGCAGCCCTCGCACTGCTAGGAAGCCTCTCAGACTGCCTCTTTTCCTCTGTCACAGAGCTGCCGGATGTGGATCCCATCCTCCACAATGGCTGGAATGTCAGTCTCTCAGGCACTCCGCCTGTCACAGCTCCCCAACATCCAGAGTACCACACAGAGTAGGTTTCTGCTCATAAAGCAGATCTCCAGGGCTAGGTGTTCAACAGTCCCAGGATTCCACCCCCTCCCCACTCTGTTTCTCTTCCTCCCACTGGTAAGCTGGGGTGGGGGAAAGGCTTGGGTCCTGCTGGATCAAGGCTTTCGTACGTTACCCTGTTTTGTCAGGTCTGCTCTGTTTGTGAGGTCTGTATGCAGTCTGGTTAAGCCTTCTCTCCCGTTGCTGTTCTAGGGTTAGTTGTATTAATTAACTATATTTTCATAGTATTTGTGGTTTGGGAGGAGTTCTCTGTCTCACCTCTCATGCCGCCATCTTGGATCTTTTGGGGGGGGGATTGTGTTTTTAAAGTTAATTTTGTTTTGTAAGTATGTGAGATATGTGCATGGTTGCAAAGTCAAATCTTTAAACAAGGCATGGACAAAGAGGCTTCCACCCTCCAGGTCCTTCCAGTCTCCATCCCCTATAGGTTTCATTCAAAAATACTTAGGGATTATTTTCTCAGTGCTCATTCTTAATATAGAAGCAGATGATGATGATAGAGAGATGACAGATAGTTGATAAGTAGTTGATAGTTGATTGGTAATGATAGATGATAGATATAGATGAATAGGTGAGAGAGGGGGCTGCCTTCCTGTTTCCCACCTGTTCTGGATAAACGGTGGTGTACACTTTGCACTCCCATCCCCCTTTCTCTGTCCACAGAGAGCTGTGATCACCCTAGGGGCATGTGCAGAAACCGCCTCACTCTTTTTGTGGCTGCATAGTACGTCTCCATGTGGATGAGGGATAATAATTAAATCCAGCGCCCCACTGATGGGTATTTGGGTTGCTTCTGACCTTTTTCTCTTACAAATTGTATAATATTTTAACAGAAATGGGCCTCATTATGTAAAAGCCCATAGCTTGCTCTTTTATTAAATATAATTTGATATTATTATATTTTTCCACTTCCATGGGAAAATACACCAGATGGGATAAATGGCAGATTAGCTGTTTTCAGCGCTTCACTGAAAGCCCACAAAAGCAGCCCAGACTGAAAGAAGAACGCCGCTCAGAGCCCACACTTGAGTTGGACGCAGGACCAGCAAACGCTTCTGAGGATGTGCTAGTCTATTTCATCTCCACAGTTCTGTGAAGTAGGGACCCTTATTTTCACCTTCCTCATTC
Source organism: Phataginus tricuspis (assembly GCA_029783875.1). Taxonomy (NCBI): domain Eukaryota; kingdom Metazoa; phylum Chordata; class Mammalia; order Pholidota; family Manidae; genus Phataginus; species Phataginus tricuspis. The sequence continues at coordinate 100,344,522 of JAQQAC010008350.1, read as the reverse complement.
TGCAGAGGGAGAAACTGAGGCAAGGGAGCTTAGTCACCCACTGGGAGGTGGAGAGGCCGGACTGGAATGCCGTTGGTAGCCCAAGCCGCTGTACCATGCTGACTGCTTCCGCCAGGCTGGGTCCCTGGGATTCACTGAGGCTTCAGCTGAGATACGCAGGAGGGCAGAGCCAGGCCATGGCCATCTATGCTGCCAGCAATGCCCAGCACAAAATGTGCACCACAGATGTTTGTTGAGTGAATGAATGACTGGTTGGGAGTCTGGCTGGCTCATCTGAGGGCCATCCTGATTCTCAGCGGCCACAGCCGCAGTTAGCACGCTCGGCCTACAGAGGGCAGATGGCCACCTCGTGGAAACGTTCCCTTGAGAATTTGGCAAAGCCCCTGGGGTGTGTGTGAGAAGCGGTACTCAACGAGCATTCCTTTCCAAACAGACGTCTTGGGGAAAAAAGTCCTGGCTGGCGATGTCTGATCTGGAGCAGCCATAGGGGAGACCCCACTGGCAGAGCGCCAAGCATGCAAGACTCAAGGCTTGGGGTGGGTGCGACTCTCGGAGCAGAGGGAGGAGGCGGTGCCTCCGAGCCGGGGTGGTGGGAAGGCGGAAGCAGTGGAGGAGAAGCCCTCTGCATTCACCAGGCGGAGAGGGGAGACCGGCCCGGCCTGCAGATGCCTTGTGTTAAGATCATGTCACTGCAGCACAGCTCAGCTCAGAAAGAGAGCACCTGGTGTCTTTACTTCTTTTTGGCAGGGGACCTGCCCAGACAAGTGAAGTCTCATGCCCTAACTATTCATTTTACTGACCTTAAACAATAGCATCAGACGTCATTGCAGAGGCTTAGAAATGGCTTTTAAAAAACAAAACAAAACAAAATATGAAACACAAAACCACCTGCAAAACTGTGAGTCTACCGGTTTGCCAATAAAAAGACTGGCTTGACTTTACAAAGTAGGGTTAAACAGGAAACCTTTAAGGCCCATATTAGTCGGGGTTCTCCAGAGGAACAGACCTTATTGGATGTATATATATATATATATATATATATGAAGAGATTTATTATAGGCAATTATGTCCCATGATTCTGGAGGCTGACAGTCTGACAATCTGCAGGGTGACCCGGCAGCTGGAGGACCTGGCGAGCCCGTGGCTGGGCTCTAGTCTGAGGAGTGAAGGCTCGAGACCCAGGGAGGGCCAGGGTTTCCATCCAAAGGGCCCATGAGGCAGGAAGAGGCCCTTTTAGTTCTTTTCAGGCCTTCAACCGATTGGACGAGGCTCACCCCCACTGGAGCAGTCTGCTCTACTCAGCCCATTGATCTGACTGTTAATCTCATCTAATAACACCTCACAGCAACACCTACTAGTTTGACCAAATAGCTGGGCATGCTGTGGCCAGTCGGGTTGACACATAAATGCTCTCGTAGACCCCAGATGAGCTTCCTGACCCGCTACAGTCAGGAGGCCAGGAGGCCCAGAGTGAACAGAGAAATTCAGTATTTCTCATTTGGGGACAAAACTAGGATCCTTCTAACCATGACAGAGTTACTGATCTAGGTGGGTATATTATTTTCCTGGCGTTGCCATGTCAAAGTACCACAAATGGGGTGGTTTAAAACAACAGAAGTGTATTCTCTCACTGTTGTGGAGGCCAGAAGTCCAAAATCCAGGTGCCAGCGGGGCTGTGCTCCCTCTGAAGGCTCCAGGGGAGGGGCCTTCCTTGCCTCTTCCAGCTTTTGGCATTTGCCAGAAATCCTCCATGTTCCCTGCTTGTAGATGCGGCCGTCTTCTCTTCATGTCTGTCTCTGTGTCCAAAGGTCCCCTTGGGACAAGGATATCAATCACGTTGGATTAGAACCCACCCTAATGACCTCATTTTAACTTGATCATCTGCAAAGATCCTATTTCCAAATAGGGTCACATTCACAGGTATTGGGGGTTAGGACTGCAACATATCTTTTTTGGCAACACAGTTCAACCCATAACAGTGGGTCTCACCCGGTCCTTGGGCACCTAGCCCCCAAGTTCCTCCCCAGCCACTCCCATGGGATACTGGGGGGTCTTAGGGTTTTGACCATCCCCTTGATACCATCATTTTCCTTACCTCTGTCCTCTGATCCTTGCAGAAATGTTTGCTGCTTAGGCCGCCAAGATCCTCAGACAGCTGTGAAGACCCAGAGGCAGTTAGCAGCTGTAGGATGGCCCTGACAAAATGTCCAACTCTCCCCTTGAGGAGTTAGTGAAACATTCTGACATTTTTGCAGCAACCTCTCCCGTGGACCCAGGAATGAGTTCATGGGGCTGGCTGCACACAGCAGCACCTCATCTCTGGGCTCGTTCACTGGCCTTGGACCATCCGCCATGGGCCCCCCCACCTAGGATAGCCTCAGGCCCCGTGCAGGCCCTGCCCTGCAAGTAGGCCCTGTGCCCCACTGATGATCTGGCACTCTGAGGGCTGGGGGGTGGTGGGGGGCATGCCCTCAGCACCCCCACTTGCAAGGCTGTGAGCTCCCCGTGAGGGAGGCTGCCTAACTCTTCCCAGTGGACCATTTAACGGGTCGGATCTTCCCCTGCATCTCTAGTAAAAATAAGCTGGGAACTACTGGTCATTTTCTGGTCTCACTCTGTGGTTGGGCTCTGCTGACCTGCTTTTTGAAGCCATCTCTGCTTTTGGAAACTTCCCCAAATAGACTTCGAGCTGCTGGAAGGGACCACTGCTTCTGGACCCCTCCAGGCCTTGTCCCCGGCTGTAGACAAGGTGCGCCAGTCCCTTCTTTGTCACGAAGAGCACCGTTAATGACACAAGTTCTCATCCTGGTCTTTACAACCCAGAGTAGACAACTTGTCTTCAGCTGTGAGCCCCAGGCCCCTGCCCACCATGGAAAATCAAACGACTTTTTAGGACACACCACGGGTGTGAAGGTTCATGCCCCTTTGCTTACTCCACCTGCCCTATTTTAAAGCTCTCAGACACTCACTGCTCACCATTTTTACTACCTGTTCCTCAGCTCAGATTCCTTTTAGATGGACAAATGCAGTGGCTGGAGCTGCTTCAGGACACTGGAGATCAATGGTTCTGCTTCCAACCTGTCTGTCTCTCAAAATAATTCAAGCTCGTTTTCAAAGTTTTAGGTTTTTCTAGTACTTCAAAATATTTTGTCATTGTAACATGCATTCGATGAGGTCTGGACAGTACTGAGAAGAGATTTTAAGGGTTCTCTTTCCATGCAGCTCTGTGACAGCGTCAAGGATGGACCTGGACCCGATCTTCAGAGCAATGGGACCAGCTTGCCTTTTGCCTGCATCACCGTTTAAAAATTCTAGTCTCATTTCCTGTGTCTTGTGTCTCGTGATGCAAACAGCCAGCATGTTTCAGGCCCCTGCTGCCTCTGTTGATTGAGAGGGGATGGAAATGCGAGGAGCTCTCCAACACATGTAATGACTCTTCCGGAAGTGGGTGTGTTTGGGAAGACATTGATTGAACAGATGATTGGAAGAATATTTGGAAGGATGAATTTGACTTGGCATATACTTAGGACCACAGTTCCCGGACAGTGTGCCATGGTGCCTTGCAGCAGCACTGAGAACTCACAGGGGGCAGCAGGATATTTTAAATTTTGGAGGGAACCAGTGAAATCTGTCAGAAACCATGTGGACTGCTAGCTCCAGATAATGCACCCTTTCAACATTAGATTCTCCTAAATTCCTGATGATGTCATATCTTGGCAAAGTTGGGCTTCTGGTGGTTGCTGTGATCAAAAGCGATTACCATGGGAAAGTCACTGTGGACAAGAAACAAGGGCGGCTGGTTCGAGTCCTAGGTCTGAAAAGTTGTCTGGTGTCCAACAGGCACGACTGTCCCAATAACATGTAACTGCTTATTTAGGAAGGAAACTTTATTTTGGTATGGATCATTTTTTAAAAAACAGCTACTAAGTTGTTAGGCCATTACTATTTTGTTTTCAAAAATAGAGGAAGTTGGCATCACATAAAATTAGCTTTTTACTGTAAAATATATATAAAATGTATCATTTTAACATTTTTAAGTGAACCATCAGTGGCATTTAGTACATTCACGATGTTGTGCAGCCACTACTAATATCTAGTGCTAAAACATGGTCATCCCAGCAAAAGGAAACCCCATACCCATTAAGCAGTTGCTCTGTATTCTCACCTCCCACCCCCAACCCCTGGCAATGGATAATCTGCTTTCTGTCTCTATGGATTTGCCTATTCAGGAAATTTCATATAAATGAATTGGTACAGCATGCGGCATTCTGTCTGGCTTCTTCCACTGAGCATAATGATTTCAAGGGCTATTCATTGTTGCAGCACATGATGGACCGCACTCCTTTTTATGGCTGAATAATATTCCAGCGCATGGCTAGACCACATTTTCTTATCCATTTGTGAATTGATGGACATTTAGATTGTTTCAACCTTTTGCTGTTGTGAAACATGATACTATGAATATCTGAGTACAAGTTTTTGTTTGAATTCCTGTTTTCAATTCTTTGGGGTCTATACCCATGAGTGGAACTGCCGGATCATATGGTAATTACCTGCTTAACATTTTTAAACGTTTTTTTGTTTTATCAAATGTGTATCACAGTGGTTCAACATTGTCCCTCCTCCCTGCCCGAGCCCACTCCCCTCCCGCTTCATAACCACTAGTCACTTCTCAGTGTCTGTGAGTCTAATGCTGTTTTGTTCCTTCTGTTTTGCTTTGTTTCTATATTCCACAAATAAGTGAAATCATAGTATTTGTCTTTCTCATCCTGGCTTATTTCACTGATCATAGTACCCTCTAGATCAATCCATGTTGTTGCAAGTGGCAGGATTTCTCCTTTTCATGGCTGACATGCTTCACTTTTTAAGGAACTGTCAGATTGTTTTCCTTTTCTTTTTTTTTTTTATGATCACAAGGTTTTTCTTAAGTCCTTTAATATTAGATTTTTTAAATAATTTATTTTGGTATCATTAATCTATAATTACATGTGCAATACTATGGTTATTAAACTACCCCCTTCATCAGGTCCCCCCTACCAACTCCATTACAGTCACTGTCCATCAGCGTAGTGAGATGCTATAGAATCACTACTTGTCTTCTCTGAGTTGTACAGCCCTCCCCATGCCCCCCAACATTACATCTGCTAATCGTAATGCCCCTTTTACCCTCTTATCCCTCCCTTCCCACCCATCTTCTCCAGTCCCTTTCCGTTTGGTAACTATTAGTTCATTCTTGGGTTCTGTGAGTCTGCTGCTGTTTTGTTCCTTCAGTTTTTTTCTTTGTTCTTATACTCCACATATGAGTGAAATCATTTGATACTTGTCTTTTTCGGCTTGGCTTATTTCACTGAGCATAATACCCTCTAGCTCCATCCATGTTGTTGCAAATGGTAGGATTTGTTTTCTTCTTATGGCTGAATAGTATTCCATTGTGTATATGTACCACCTCTTCTTTATCCATTCATCTACTGATGGACACTTAGGTTGCTTCCATTTCTTGGCTATTGTAAATAGTGCTGCGATAAACACAGGGATGCATATGTATGGGGAAGGACTCGATAATAAAGGTGAATGTAATAACCACATTGTTTTTCTTGTGAAACCTTCATAAGAGTGTATATCAATGAAACCTTAATAAAAAAAATGGCCTGTGTGAGGAATCTAGCCAAGTCCAGGGAGGAGGCAGGCCAGTCCCCCAGCTCTGGCTGTGGTCTTTGTCCCCTATCTGCTTGCAGCGGCTGCCGGCTGCTGAGGCCTCTTGTGGCTCTGGTTACCGGGCACAGGATCCCAGCGGAGCCTGCAGCAGACACTCCGTAAATATTTGTCAGGTGAAGCAGGCAGATGATTAAATAAATGAAAGCGTTGTGCTTTATTACTAGATCGGGGCGGACTGTTAGCCCCTAGGCTGCTGAGCTTCATGAGGCTGCCAGGAGTCTAGAGGAAGGTGCCTGGAGCTCAATCCCAGAAACAGCATGAATGTCTCATTTTCTAGCCAATTCATTTTTTCCCACCAAAATAATGAGTATTTTACTTTCAAGTTATCTTTATATATTTGAAAATCCCAATTATTTTTAAAATGTTAGTTTAAATGTTAGTTACACTTTTTACAAACAGGCTTGAAATAACCACTTGGCACTCTATTCTGGAGCAGTTTGACTTCAAGATTATATGGTAAAAGATGAGCCTGCCCTGTTCTGACTGTGTGCACAGTAACAGCCCAGTGAAGGAGGGGAAGCAGTGGGCTGTTTACAAAGCAGAAATGGGGCTAGTGACTGGTGGTAAAATAAGATTATCATATGTGCAGTGGAAGGTAAGGTCTGTAGAAGCTAAGTGTGAGGCCTCCATACACCCCCTAGGATCAGCCTCTCCTGTTTGGGTAACAAAAAAAACAGAAGTCTCATTAGGATGCTTCCCTACTTCTCTCTGCGTCCTGCCCCCATTATTATCTCATTGGCCTAGAATCCACCTTCACTCACTGTACAGGAGGGAGTGGTGTTTAGGTGTGGAAGTTGCAATTACCCGTAACCTCTGACCCAGATATCTTTCCAAAAGAGGGGTACATTCAGGCTGGGCATTCTTTTTCCCCTCCAAGGTGGAAAAACATCTTTCCTTTTCAAGCAACCTAGTCTACATGTCAAAAGAATCTGTTCTCCAGGAAAGGACTTGAACCAGACTTTCGATTTGCTGTTGGGGTAGTTTAAAAAAGTTATTTCCAAAGCAGAAACTTTGGTATACAAAAAACCCAAAGATTTCCAGGGAAATATATTCTGCTTATATTGATAGACAAAAACCAATTCCAAAAGATCCCAAGCTAGATGATTTCTGTTTGCAAACACGACATATTTTGAAATAAAAATTTTAGGAGTGTCAAGGTGTAGCCTATGAGTTGGAAAGAGATGGGCTACATTTTCTAAAACAGAACAAAACGAATGCCCCCATAGAGAAAAGATTAGGGATGGCCAACACTCGGGGTTCAGTTATTAAAGAGCCACAGAAGGGGTCCTTTTGTGATGGAATGTTCTCTGTCTTGACTGTAGTGATGGATAAACAGACCTACACAGGTGAAAACATATAGAACTTAATACACGCGAAGACAAGTAAAACTGGGGAAACCTGAATAAAATCGGTGGATTGTATCAAAGTCAGTATCCTGGTTGTGAGATATAGCACTATTTTTTTTTTTGAAGCAGAGTAAAAGTTTCATTTAAAGTTACTTAGAGAAAAAGTGCAGCTGACCTCAAAGAGAGAGGAGTGCCCTGAAAGGTTGAAAAGAGAGAGTTTAAAGTTAAAAGGTTACGCACTTAGAAAGTGCGGGCGACCTCAAAGAGAGAAGCACCAGCACAGTATTTTTTTTGCAAACTGTTGCAAAGTGACACTACTGGAGAAACTTGGCGCAGCGAATTATTTCTTACAACGGCGCGTGACCACAATGAGCTAAATACACGCACAACCTGTAAGCCCTCAGCCGCGCCCCCCGCCCTGCTCCCGCTGCGCCCCAGGAGGACGCAAGGACTCCTGGCGTCCCTTGGTGGGTCTGCAGCCTGGCGTCCGGGGGGCGGAGCCAGAGGGGCGGGGCGCGCGTCGGAAGTGACGTCAGCGGGCGGGGCGCGCACCTGGGCACCTGGGCTGCCGCGGCGGCTGGCGGCGGCTGCGAGAGGCGCGCGATGGAGGGCGAGAGCGGGAGCCCGTGGGCCCTGGGGCTGCTGCGCACCTTCGACGCGGGCGAGTTCGCGGGCTGGGAGAAGGTCGGCTCGGGCGGCTTCGGGCAGGTGTACAAGGTGCGCCATGTCCACTGGAAGACATGGCTCGCCATCAAGTGTTCGCCGAGCCTGCACGTCGACGACAGGTCAGCGGCCCGGGGCGGGGGAGGCGCCGCGGCGCTGGGGCGGGCGACGGGGTGCGGGGATTCCGGGGGTTCTTCTTGCCATCGGGGCGGCCGGAGCACTCCGAGGGAAAAGCAGGCGCGGGGCGTGGTTTGGCGAGCTCCGCGCCCAAGTGCGCGCTCCGGGCGGGGGCCGCGTTTACCCGGACCTGGTGAGGGGCCAGCGGTGCAGCCAGCTCGCCTGGCGCCTGGGCGCCGCGGTCTGCACCGGATTAGAGGAATTGCCGTGGGGATATCTGGGGTTTGTGAGTTAGATTCCGCTCGACTTCCTTAGTAATTTTCGGCGGAGCACAGATTGGTGTAAGACGGTAATTATTTCGGTCGGGAGCCCTGGCTTGGTGTTGCTAGGCTTCCTCGGCGCCGGGGCACTGGCGCGGCGGCGCGGCGGGATCTGGCCTGACCGTGGGGTCCTGCGAGCGGCCCTGGGGCTTTTCCGCCCAGCGCTTCCTCGTCGCACGGTCTCGTTTTAGCTTGACTTCATATCGACGCCGACCTTGGGCGGCGGGAGCTTGCATTAACTCGCGTTGTGGCCGTGCCACCGCGCCCTCCTGCACTACCGTTGCCGGCCCAGAAGCGGAGGGAGGATTTGCCTCCTGAGAGGACGCAGAACCGCCCTTACTGAGCTCTGCGGGTCGGGAGCGGTCTGTGCATAATTTTGAGGGTGGGGATGGGAGGGTCTTGAGAAGTAGCTTTTCTTCTTTTTTTTTTAACTAATGTTGCGTTTAATAATTTATATGTGAGTTTCGGTTGAGCACGCTTAAAATACTTACCCTTTGGTGAAGTTTGCATTCCACGTGGAAGTTACGTTGTGCTTGTATTCTGTGTGAAAATCCCCCTTAGACAATCGTGCCCCGACAAGCCCGCGCACACACACTCTTTTTCTCGGAAAAGCAGCTTTTTCTAAATCGGCGTAGCCTTTGCTGTCTCAAAGACCTGGTTTATAATCCTCCGCCTATGAGTGTTGGGGCCTCCAAACCAGCTTTCAGCTGTAGGTGGCTGTGCTGGTCTCTGGGGAGGCTCTGTGCGTCCCCAGGAGTAAGGCATGCCTGGGATTAGAGTGTGGGCTGCCACAGGCAGTAGCGACAGGCCTGGGGAGAAGAGCTCCTCTCCCGCACCCCCACACCCCGCACCGGCTGCCGGTGCGTTTTCATTCTGGCCTAGGAGATGAGAATAGAGCTTTTGCTATAAGCCTTGAACTTGGCATTTATCTTAGAAACGTCAGTGGAGTGGTGACAAGAGGCATAATAATATCACTAACTCAAAGGTGTGATGCTCCTCCCCGGGCCGTGGAGCTGGGAGCGGCCCAGGCTGGGAGCAGCGCTCTGGTTTGTTTTGGTGGCGTCCAAACCACCTTGAATGTCAGCGGGTGGTTAGACCCTGAAAGGCAAGACCCTCGCCGTGCGGGTGCTCTTACGTTCTCGGCGGGGGAGGGGGGGGGGGCAATTTGTCTGATGGAGTCTTCTGGTGGAAGTGAGTTTTTGTCATCAGCGAACACCTTGTATTGGAAGAGCAAAGTAAACAACACGTCCCAGGCTGACTCAGCACCCTGCATCCTTAGAATCTGTTACTTCCAGCAACCAGGCCCTTGTTTCCTGCGTGGCCTAGTGGAGGTAGGGTTTCTCCACTTGAGGCGGGCCACTTGGGCGATTGCATAGCAGGGTTGAAAAGTGTTTTGTCCTTTGACTGGAAACCTTTCCTGCCCTGCCCGAGTCGGACATGTGGTGGCATGTACTGGGCTGCCCGGTGGAGGTCAGCATCGCCCAACAGGAAGTGATTGATCTGCACCTTGCTGGCCAGGTGGAGCAGGCTGGGGTTCTGCATATTTGCAGCAAAGGTGGAATTCTCAGAGAAGATGGTCAAAGCCCTGCTCTTTGTAAAGACAGCTCCTCTGCGTTAATGACTGACTGTATCGGGCTAGGGGCTCTCGGTAGGAATTTGTGTCACTGCCTCTGGTTGGGGTGGGGTGGGGCTGGATGCACACCGCAGTCTTGCAGGGCTGCCTCTACACCCTGGCTTCTGCTCTTGGATAAACTGCCTCCCATCCCCACCCTGCTACTGGCAAGCCGTTGCCTGGAGTGAGGAATAGGATTTTCCTGGGGTTCCTGGGTCCAGCCCCCCGCCCTGCACCCCTCCCGGCTAAGTCTTCCTCTGTTTGAAGGATGGAATTTCTCACCCCTACTGTGAGGGTCTGGGCCTCTTCTCTCCCGGGATTGGAGTCAACTGTGATCCCTCCACGTGTTACATAGGAGGCCCTGCAGGTACAGGTGTGCACCAGGCCAATGTATGTCCACTGCTTCTCTCTCCAGGAAGCCTGGGGTGTCCTGGCCCCAGCCTTTATGCCTGCCTCCCTTTGGCCATAGCGCGGTCTGATCCCCAGCACCCGCCTGGGGCTCCTCTTGGAGGGGCAGGCTGCCCCAGACCTTGCAAGCAGGTACCTCTGGGTGGAAGGGTAGAGGCTGCTGAGCCCCCGACACCCTTTGAGAGTCCTCAGGGGGCAGAGAAACACCTGCCAAGGGGGCTTCCAAGGGCATTTTCTGGGAGTTCAAGAGGAACGCTCCATTGATCTGATTTCCAACCAATGGGTGTGTCTGGGGAGACATGTAGCCTCCCTGGCTGACCCTCATTAGCAGGTGGAGTCTAAGGATGGGCGTGTTACCATTTAGGTGAGAACAGGTGACCCAAAGGCCCCATTCCCCCATCCCCACCTCGGGCTAAGAGGAAGCCCTGAATAACAGTGCCTGGCTCTGCGCTGCGTGGCAGCTTATGCACCCTGGGCACCAGCTAGTTTGGGCGAGTCTGAGCAAACCCCAGGTCTGTAAGTACAGAGCTGACAGTCTGACAAGCCCGTTTCTTGTCAGTTTTAAAAATAGCAGCGTGGGAACCCCTTGGAGGCACCTTGGGAGCATAATTGGCTTGGTGCACCACAGGAAGGCCTAGCTGAGAGGCATCGCTAACAGATGATTAAACCATTTTTCCCAAAGGTGGTTCCCAGGTCTCTCCCTCTGAGGAGCTCTTTGTCACCGACGCCTTTCACCACATCCCCATCTTTCCCCTCCCTGCCTTCCTGGGCACCCCTGGGTCTCCTCCTTTCCCCCTGTCCAAGGGGTGTGCTTCCCAAAAGGAAGCCGCACTTCCCTTGCCTCTGGACATCTTTAGAATTCCTGAGTCAGGAGGCAAACCCATGCCTTCTCCAGAAAGTGTCTTAGAAATGATCCGTCTGATGGAATTTCTGATAATTCTCCCCTCCCTGATGCTCTCTGTGGGATACATTTCAGCCAGCTCTCAATGAGAAAAAAAGGGAATTAATATGAGTGCTAATGAGAAAGTATTGTTAACAAACTGAACCCCAGCTTTGTCCTATGATTGCCCAGAGAACTTCTATCTGGGACAAAAAGGGACTTTGAGGGTGGGGCACCTTCTCCATTCCTGCTAGGAGACAGAATTAGCAACCCTTCCTTCCCCAAACGGCAAAGGAGGAGACATTTCTTTGGAATGATTACATTAGAGAAATATGCTGCCACTCCTATTGAATTATGCCTAATTGTAGAAACACGATTAGCACATCACAGTTTTTAGGTCGTTTTAATTAGGATTGATGTCAGTGGATTTGCGTGGCCCTGAACTTCCCTCCTGATAGTAAAGACTGGGATTGATGGTGGTATGACCATGACCAAGATGGCACCGTTAAGGTGCCCAGCCCCTTACCAGCACCTGTCTCTGGGACTGGTTTGAAAAATCTCTGCAGACCCTAAAATAATAATAGTAATCACAGTAATAGGTCTGCAGTTTCTTCGTGTTGTTGTCAACATAAACCAGAAACTCTGCTTCTCGGAAAAAGTGTATTAAAAAAAAAATTGCCATTGACAAAAAAAAAAAAATTGGTGGTTTTTTCTGAGGGCCCATTTCAGGCTTATGAAATTGCAAATGCTGCCAGGGATGCCAATGGCATCCCAAAGCCGGTGATGGCCACTGAGGGTATCCTACGGGAGGAGGAGAGCACCCCTGCGGGTACTCCAGAAGCAGTTAAACAAGTCCTAGAGGATGGGGTCATTTGGATATGGGCTTAGTGGTTACTAGAATATAAACTGGATGAACATTTTTTTGTGCCAACCCTTGTGAACACAACCAGTGCTGGCCTCAGGGGGCCCTGGCCAACCCCACTCTCCAGGCCTGTGCAAAACAGCTGGCCTCTGCAGCCCCTTGAACATCCACAGGCCTTCCTGGAACCCCTGCCTCTCCCAGGGGGTGCAGACATGGGCAGGGTCCTTCCTGCTCTAAGGCATTTGGTTTGAGCTGTCACAAGTGGCCAGGAACTGACCTCTTTACCAGGACAGCTGGTTTTCCTCAATGAAGTGTCCTAAATGTGTGATCAGTTGTGTAAAGCCTGCCTGGCATTTCTTCCAAAGATGCTATGGGCTCTCTTAGACTAGTCAGGCTGTGAGCTTTCTGGAGCCAACCAGCAGTAGTGTTTTTTTTTTTTAATTTTTAATTTTTGTAAGTAAGGTAAATGGGGTCTGTGTTCAATGGAAAGAGCCTGGGGCAGGGGAAAGATTGCGAACTTGCTGAACTCGGTGTGCTGGGGAGGGAAGGGTGACCTGCTGCCGGCAGAGTCACTGATGAGCTCACCGATCAGAAGGCACCTGGGTTTATGTATTAAGCCCTTTGGGCAAATGGAATAAAACACTTTTTTTTTTTGCACATTGGCTCAGAGCTTCCACTTAGCAAGATACTCAGCCTTAATGTAACTGACTTTGTTCTCAAAGTCCCATCTGTTACCAGTCAGCTTTGGCACTGGGCTCACTCCCTGAATGTCAGCTGAAAAGTGGAAAATGACCTCCTTAAAGGCCGGCCCATCAACACCTGTCAGTTAGTGCCTCAGAACCTGCAGGCCAGGAGGGGAGGCCAGTACCATGGCACACTGCAAGTGGGTCCCCGCATATCCTGCAGCACGACCCGTCTCAGGGCTGCGCAGCCACAGTGCCCCACCAGGGACGCACACTGGGAGCGGGCCGGTGGCAAGCTGGCCGCTGTGAAAGAAGGTAAAAGCAGTAGGAGCTGACAAGTCACAAAACTGACTCTTAGCAAAACAGGAACAGAAGCAGCAGCTGGTGGCCCTGGGATGCTGAGGAGAGTTGCTGGAAGTGGTCGTGGTACTAGCACAGTGGAGGGGACAAACGAGGGCTTCCTCCCGGGTGTCCTTTCCTGTCTCCTTGAGTGACACTGCAGGCGTCCAGCCCTTCCTGTTTCAGGTGCCTTGGAAACCGGCACTGGTTGGGGTCCCTCCCTGCAGCCCCTGGCCCTGAGCTGAGACTTCAGGGAGGGACTGGCCCCAGATCCTTCCCGCTGAAGTGGGGAGCGGCTCTTCAGCCAGGCCAGCACTGCACTGTCCTGGTTAGCTTGCTCTCTTTAACTGGCCATTCAACCAGCATACTAAGAACGCAAGCCACACTGAACTCAACCTTTGTTTTATAGTAGCTGATACTGGTTTCTAAGGTCAGTGGGATTCTTTGCTCCTTGAGGAATTTGTTCAAAATCAAACTCTTGCCCTCCACCCGTGCTCCTGCTCCATAAATGGGGAACCGTCCAGTGACCCTGGGCAGAGATCCAGGGTGTGGATCTTCTTAACTCCTCCGTATCCACTCAGTCATCCGCTCTCACTGATTCTCCTTCAGAAAGTGCCCTGCGTTTGCTGGCTTCCCCCTGCCCGCTGCAGCCCGTTCGCCCGGGCTGGTGGCCATCTAGAGTGTGTCCTGCTTCACGCAGGCAGAGCCTGGCTGCTGTGGCCTTTGGCCAGCTGTGTAATTCGGGATTCCTCCTGCTGGCCGGCTGGCCTTTCCCCCTGCGAAATGTTTTCCTAACTGTAAGGGAAACCTGGCAGCATGTAGACTCAGAAAGAAGGTCAAATTAATAAGAAATGGACTGGTTTTGTGGGTACAGTTTCAGACTCTGCAGCCTAGGCAGTAGGAGCAGGTGCAGTCGGTAGGGTGGCAGGCGCCTCCCAGCTCTGCAAGAGCCCCTGCAGCCAAATGCACGGCTGTCGGTCTGGGCAGGCCTGCTTGTGCGGGAATCTGCATTCTGGGGGAGCCCCTCAGGCTGCCTAGCCTGTTGCCTGTGTGGTGGTGTGTGGATGCCGGAGCTGCTTGGTTCCAGCTCCCATAGCATAGGTCTGGGTGCGTGGTTCTAGGCTTTTCCTTTAGGAGCTTGTTAGAAAGCAGGTCTCTCAGCACCCACCCAGAATGCATTCTCCAGGAGACAGATTAAAACTTTTTTATTGGATAAATTTGACATGTCATATTGTATACATTGAAGATGTTTATTGTGTTACTTTGATACATGTATACATTGTTACATGGTTGCCTTTGGGATATTTATTATATTATATACTTATAATATTGTCTTTTCAATAAACTCTGTAATCAGTCTCTGTGGCTTCTTTTGTCCTGGTTACAAGCTTGACCCTTAAATGCTGCCAGTGTTGTCCTCCCAACCCCACCCTCTGGTCCCCTGGCCACCACTCTTTGGCCCTCTCTCTTTTTTTGAACGTTTGATTTTTTAGATTCCCATGTGGTGTCCAGTACTTCCCTTTGTCTTATCTCACTTGCTGTAATGTCAACTTCCATCCATGTTGCAAATGGCAGGATATTCTCCTTTCTGAAGGCTGAATCATATTCCATCATGTATATGTATCACATCTTTTTAATCCATCCCTCTGATGGGGGCATTTGGGTTGTTCCCATATCTTGGCTGTTTTGAATAGTGATGGATAAACACAGGACTGCATGTGTCCTGTTGAAGTCCTGTTTTCATTTGCTTTGAGTATATACCCAGAAGTGGGATTGCTTAGTCATATGGTAGGTCTATTTTAAAGTTTTTGAGGAACCCCCATACTGTTCTCCATAGTGGTTGGACTAATCTGCATTTCTGCCAGCAGTGCCCCGCAGGGTTCCCTTTTCCGCACCTCCTCCCGAGCATCTGCTGTCTCCTCTCTCCTTGGTGACCGCCATTCTAGCAGGGGAGGGGGTACCTCACTGTGGTTTTGGCTTGTATTTCCCTGACGATTAGTGAGGTGGAGCATCTTCTCATGTGCCTGTTGGCCATTTCAATGACCTCTTTGAAAAAATGTCTTTGTAGTTCTTCTGGCCATTTCTAAATCAGATTATTTCTGTGTTTTAGATATTAAGCCCTGGTCTGATACATGGTTTGCAAAATTCTCCCGTTCTGTAGGAGGCCTTTTCATTTTGTTCATGTTTTTTTTTTTTCTTTGCCAGCAGCTGTTGAGCTGGATATAACGCCACTGGATAATTTCTGCCTACTTTGTTTGTGCTTTTGGTGTCGCCCGGAAGATCACTGCCGCGGCCGGTGCTGATGCGCTGCCCCGCGCTTTCCTCTGGGAGTTCTGTGGTGTCAGATCTGACGTCTTTGATTCATTTGGTTCGGTCTTTGTGAGCTGCAGGATAGAGGGGCCCGAGTTCATTGTCCTGCAGTGTTGCCAGCACTGTGGCTTTAAGAGACCGTCCTTTCTTGTTCTTTGTTCCTGTTCTTGTTGAATATCAGTTTACCATAGAAACAGATTAATTAAATGCTGGGAGTACTTATGAGGCTGATTCCACCCCGAAGTGGTTTATTTTAAATTTGGCTGAAGTGCTTTAGCTTGGTCTCCGTCAGGGCCTCTCAGACATGGTGCTGTTGGCATTTGGAGCCAGATGGGCCTTGGCCTGGGGGGTCTGTGTCATTTGTTGTAGGGTTGAGCGCTGCCCCAGGTCTCTACCCACTGGATGCCAGTGGCAGCCCCCCAGTTTGTGACAGCCAGAATGTCTCCTGTCCCCAGTGTCTCCTAGGGGCAAAGTTGCCCCTCCATGAGAATCACTGGTCTATCCCCAGCATCTGTCCCTGGATGCCCACTCTGCAGCGTCTTGGCATGTGCTCATGTGGGGTGCACCCCCAGCTGCAGGGTTTGGACGGTTGGGCATAGAGGCTGAGATCCTGTCCTAGACCCTGGTGCCCACATGGGAGCGGGGCCTGGGAACCTCCATCTCCGCAAGCCTCCTGGCTGCTCACTTCTGAGCCTGTGCCTGAGAACTGCTGGCTCGGATCGCACACAGTGAAGCTCTGTCCTCATGGCATTCAGCCCTTGTCCTGAGTGCACTCTGGGACTTTTGACCCATAATGCTAACACAGACTGCGACACCGGGATTCCAGTCTGCACAGGCGGCACCTGGAAGTGACCTTGACCTGGGCTGGCACAATTTCTGTGGGGGGCTGGGGAGCACATGCCTCACGTCCTGCTGGCTGGGCCTCTGCAAGTGCACCTCGCTGCCTCCATGCGCAAAGGCAGCCCAGCCCACGGGGCCATGGATGGTGTCGCAGAAATGGGGCAGGCTGTACACAGCAGTCTGGCGGTTTCTCAAAGGGCTAAGCACAGTACTTCCTCCTGATCCACAAGTCTGCTCTTAGCTGTGTCCCCAAGAGTTGAAGCAGGAGCTCGAATAGATTCTTGTACACTTGTGTGTACAGATGTACAGCATTAGTCACGACAGGCAAAAGGTGGAAATGGCCCAAGTGCCCATCGACAGGTGAATGGATGAGTGAAATGTGTGTATTCATACAAGAGAATGGTATTGAGCCATAACGTGGGATGGAGTTTGGGTATACGGTACAGCACGGATGCACCTTGGACACATGACGCTGAGTGAAATAAGCCAGACACAGAAGGACAAGTACTGTAGGATTCCACTCACTCGAGGTCCCCAGGGCAGGCAACTTCAGAGAGATGGGAAGTAGAGAAGAGGCAGTGGGGGAGGGCATATTGATCAGTGGGTACAGTTGGTGTTGGGGGTGAAGGAAAAGATTTGGGAGTAGATATCACTGTGATCGCAGTGTTAACTAGGTAATGCCTTTGAATTTATACACTGAGCAGTGAGAACCAGTATGTTATGTGTGTGTTACTACATTTAAAAAGGGGTTCTTGGGCAGTAGTCTGCAGGCCCCGGCTTCAGGCTACCTCCCACTGATGTAGGGTGGGGTGGTCAGGGGTGACTGGGCCAGCAGGGAGGTGGGCTTAGCAAAGGTGACTCAGGTTCTTTGCGTGGGTAATTGGTTACAACTTGTAAACTTCTCTTCCCTCATCTCAGAGAGGGATTGTCAGCATGGACCTCCTCACCCTGTGACACCAGTGTGCACTGGTTCAGAGATCCCTGCGGGTTTTCAGAACCTCACTTAGGATGAACTCGTGATGCATAGATGTGTTTGAGTAGCCATAGGACCAGAGACTCTGGAAAGCCCAGAATGTAATTACGTGATACTGAAGCACGCTCTCGGCACATGCACGCATGCACACACTTGGACGTGTGTGCGCCTCTTGCTGACGTCTCAGCCTCGTGGAGCTGGTTGCCTCTCGGCCGTGGTGCTTCGGGTTAGCGGCCAGGGGGCCACTGCGTGTTCCTCATGTCTTCACACTTTCTCAGGGAGCGTACGGAGCTTTTGGAGGAAGCCAAGAAGATGGAGATGGCCAAGTTCCGGTATATTCTGCCTGTGTATGGCATATGCCAAGCGCCCGTCGGCCTGGTCATGGAGTACATGGAGACGGGCTCGCTGGAGAAGCTGCTGGCCTCTGAGCCCTTGCCGTGGGACCTGCGCTTCCGCATCGTTCACGAGACCGCAGTGGGCATGAACTTCCTGCACTGCATGGCCCCGCCGCTCCTCCACCTGGACCTCAAGCCTGCGAATATCCTGCTGGACGCCCACTACCACGTCAAGGTGGGGACTTGAGTGGTGCCCAGGTGGGGGCCCTCGGCTGGAGTGGCAAGGGCAGTGATGGCAGGGGGAGCATGGTGTTAAGATTGGCATGAGGTGGGAGGGGGACTGTCCCTCTTAGAGGGAAGAACCGGAAGCAGAGGCCTTTCGTGGCAGAATTGCTCAGGTGGTCCCGGCTTGTGGTTGGTATAAACACCACAAAGTGCGCAGCTGGGAAACGGACCCGACAAGCATGGGTCACTCCCCAGATCCTGGAGCATGAGTCTGAACTGTGGGCGCCCTGGATAAAAAGATAGTGGATTTGCATGTTGGGGTCTTACTGGATGTCTTGTGAAATTAGAAGTCAGACCGGGGATCAGCTCTCTCCGTGGGAGTCCCCAGGCTCCGTGGATTGGGGCTGCATTTCCCCTCGGTGGTTTTAGGGCCTGGGGGCTGTGGGAGCATGGGGGTGCTCTGAAAGGAGGCTGCAGAGAGCTGTGGAAGAGCCTCTTCCAGTAATGCACGGCCTGAGTTCTAACCCCCATCTGTCTTTGGGAGAAGTTTATGGAACACAGGGAAGTCCGAGGGATAATATAACAAAAAACCAGGTACCAGCCACCTGCAATCGGCAGTCACTGACATCAGGTTTATATCGCTTTGAGTATGTCTCCTTCGGAAGGCCGCATCCTGGGCCTGCTGTCCACACCATGGGGGCACATGTCGTGGGGTTCAGCACGTGGGGTGATGTCCACATGCTCGGGAAGCCCAGGGTTGTATGCTGACCCATGAGACGCACTTCCCTTTCCCTTCCATTTGGGATGGCAGCCTGGCCCATGAGTGAGTGAGAAGGACCCCAGGTGGGGGCACAGGCAAGGGTCCTGCCGCATGCTCTGACACTGCTGGCCCTGGCTGCATGGTGCTTTCAGGCCCCCCCCCCCCACGCCCCTTGTTGGCCGGAGGAGAAGGAGGGGCCCGAGTCCAGTGTGGACTGCCCCTCAGCTCTCTGGGCCTCACCCATGACGGTGACAGGTGGCATGTACATGGCTACCCCAGACTTCAGCGGACACAGTGTTCCCAGCTGAGCCAGCCTGAGGCTGGTGGAGAAGTCGATTTCTCTTTGGACAGTAATTCAAGTTGTCCCTTGAGTAGGCGTTGCTTAGTAATCAGATGCTGGCAGGAAGATGGAAGTGCCTCGCCTGTTACCACGAAGGGGAGAATGGTTTGGTTGGAGTGGGAGCCCTGGTGGCTCCCCGTGTCTGCTGGAGTCTGGGATTCCCAGGAGGCCTGTTTCCTTCTGGCTGCTGGTGCTGGTTTCACATGTGGACCCTGCACCACCCACTAGCATTAGACTTGTTTTAGGGATGTAAGGTCCAGTGGGCACCACATAACAGTGAGGCCTTTGATCTCAAACTTGAACATATACAAGAAAGGGGAGATCAGATAGTGACAGGTCCCTGCTGGGGCCAGAGGCCCCGCCTGCAGGAGCTGGCAGACCTTCCATGGGGGTGCAGAATGGGTGGTGGCACCTGCCAGGCTGAGGCTCGGGTTAAGTCATGGGCCGGTGTCGCCCACGGTAGGTCGTCGAGCAGGGGGGTTAGAATGGGTTCCGCGCCTCTGGAGCCCTTGCTTTCCCCTGCACCCTGCTGCTGTGTGTGAGGTGTGTGTGACCTGCATGTGGCACGTGAGTGTCACACAAGGGCAGAGTGGGCAGCAGGTTTTAGGTGTCCAGGCACCATGGGGTGGAGGTGGAGTTACTTCTGCAACTACAACTTGGAGGTGAGGGTGGGCCTGAGGATTAGGCGATCAGAGCATGTGGGGCCTCTCCTCCTGAGTGGCGTCCTGGGGAGCACAGACCCCTGCCCCGGCTCTGCTCCTGGAGAATGGGCCACCGTGCGGTTGGAGGACTTGTCCTGCCTTTTGCAGGTACTCAGGGAGGGTGGCGCTGGTGGAGCTGGTGGTGGTGACAGTAGTCATCTTTCCCACGGGGGGCGGGGTTGGCGTTCACCCAGGGCTCGTCCCAGTGCTGGGTCCTCAGTAGGCATGTAGTACACGTGCAGGCTGGCGGTGAGAGCCGGGCCCTGCCTGGTACCCTGTAGGCTGCTTTCCTTGCGGTCTTTGCTGTGACAGCTCAGGAGCTTCCTCCGTTGAATACTTTTTTCTTCCTCTCCATTATAAACCCCTATTTGGCAGGCCTGGTGCTTTATGGCAGTTTTAGTAAGTTGGTGAAGATTCTTTTAAAAACCTAGCAGTGTGTTAATAAGGAGCCTAGGACGGCTGAGAAGGGAGTGGGGAAAGCCTGCGTGGGCGGGTCCCGGGTGCTAGGGAGCAGAGGGACCCCAGAGTGAACCGCAGCGCTGGGACGGCTGAGGGCACAGGTCAGAGGCAGACCCGCCCTGCTTCCCTGGCCCCCTGCGGGGTCCTGCACGGCCACTTGTCTGCGACTCCCTCTCGTGGAGTTAGTCTGTGCAGCCCTGGACAGAGGACGTATGTGCTTCATAATCAGGGCATGCGGGCAGTGGGGGCCTCTGTTGGGATCCAAGTCGGCTGAGTGACTGGCCACAGGATTTCTGGACGGTTTTCAGTCTGCGATTATTTGAAGCAATACAACAGTAATTCAGAATCTTGAATTAGGATTGTGAATTGTCAGCCATATCCCTCCCTGCTATGCCCCTGAAGGCTTCCTTGCTCAGCCTGGAAAGGATGATTGGGACGGGAAAGTCTCACAGCAGCTACATCCTTTGCAAAGCATGTTAAAGATGCTTGTAAAATTAATACTTTTATTTATGTTAAATTTATTAAGTATAAATATTAAAATACTGATTTTAACATTGGTAGTAAACCCATGTCAAGTTGAAAGTGAAATAACTTAGCTTAAAATCTCAGGCTACCTCTGGCCCCTTTGTCCAGAGCAGACTGTTCAGAGGGTTCCCTGAGATCCTCTGTTCAGAGGGTTCTCCAGTGTTTGGAATGGCCTTTCTCTCTAAGGCCGCACAGCCCTGGCCACCGCCTTCACTAGTCCTGGCCAGCCATACCCGAGTGGGGTGGGCCCGCGTCTCCGGCAACCGTGAGCTCTGAGCTCTGAGAGGTGCTGCGGCAGAGGCTGGGTGTGAAGGTTACTGCCTGTGGGCATCTCCAGAGGGTCTCATTGCTGAGGAAGCGGGCAGTCAGGCCCTGGGTGGGAAGGGCTCGGGGACCCAGCCAAGAAGCCCTCGGGGCCCAGGCCATCAGAGAACTCTGATTTCTTAGTTTGCATTTTGAAGCTGTTTTTTACATAGAATTTAAGGTTATTTTCTCTCACCAAGTATGTGTTGAAGTGGCTGGCTCTATCTAAAAGTGGTGGAAATAGAGAAAAAAGGCTACAAACGGGACACTGGGTGCCAAGACCCTGCACCCCAGTCTGCCTTCATTTTGAAATGTAAAATGTTCAAGCTGCTGAGTTGGGGCTGGAACTTTCCCACTCCCCAGCTTGTTTCGAGAGCTCCGCACACACTGCCCTTTCCCAGGCCTCGAGCTGCTCACAGGCATCTGCACGGTTGGGGTGATGGGTTTACTCTGGGGAACTTGGGGTTTCCTTTCCAGAGCAGGGGATTTCCTGAAGGCCGAGGAAGGCAGCTGTCAGGAGCCCAGAAGTGGCCGGGCTGGCCTCCCTGGCGGAGACCTGGCGCAGCTGGCCGCGGGTGGGGCGGCTCCGGCCCTGCGGGCTTCCTTCCCGGCACCTCCCCGCAGGTGTGGTCGGACATCACTGAAGGACCAAGTCATAAATCTCCCTGTGCTCAGTGGTGATGACGCCAGGCTCATCTTGGCATGGTGAGCCCAGAACAAAGGCCTGACTCAGCCTCATTTCCCTTCACTCTATAGGTGTGCTCCAGGAGGAACTGTAGAGGTAATTAGGCGGCTTAAAAAAAAATGCATAAGCCTTGAAGGAGAATATAAAGGGATTGTTTTCCACGTGGATCCTGAGTCCTTAATGCCAGTGAGTGTGGCCCAAGACCACACATGGCGCTGACAGGGGTCGGATTCACACCAGGAGGAGGGGAGCTGGGGGAAGCTGGCCCCAGAGCCTGTGATGGCTTCACTCTCCCCTCGTGGAGTGGGTGGCTTCAAACCCCCCTCAGGGCCTTTGTCCAAAGGAAATGAGGAGGAGGTGGAGGGGTGGGGCTGCAGTGATGGGGCCTAGGTGCTGGGCTGGAGGCCCTGCAGATGGAGAAGCATATCAGACCGTTTATTTGGGGGCCATGTGTTTGGTGAAGGAGCCAGCCTGTGTCTGCTGATCCCCAAACGTTCCACGTGGAGGACAGAATACCCTGCCGTGGTTGTGCAGTGTGTTTTGTTGATTTAAAGGGCTTCTGAAGATGCGTTTCCCTTAAAGAGCTTGCAGCCACTTGCCCGCCTCCCAGCTGGCCGATTGCAGAACCGGCTGCCCTAGCACCAGGCCTTGCTCTCCACGTGTCAGCTGAAAACTCCAGCGGTTGCTTTTCCCTTTGTGCCAACTTGGGCAGTCAGCCACAGAGGCAGATAGTGCCCGACAGCAAGAAGTTTCCAGTTCTGTCCCTGGGAATCCCTCTGTTAAAGTGTCATCTGGTCCCCGTCCATCAAGCGCTTAGTGGCTTCAGACTTGGTTCTTCCTGAGCCGTTGGGCCCCCCTGGCTGCTGGGGGCACACAGGTGGTGCCTCTCGGGTGTCCCTGCCTGAACGTGCCTATGCAGCGGCAGCAGGGGACCTGCGGTCTGACGGTGCAGAGGGCAGATGTTCACCTGCCCTGGGACCGCAGCCCGTGGCACCTCACTCGGCGGGGCACCAGCGGAGCCTAACGGCGGCCTGCCTGCTGTGTTACAGATCTCCGATTTTGGGCTGGCCAAGTGCAACGGGCTGTCCCACTCCCACGACCTCAGCATGGACGGCCTGTTCGGCACCATCGCCTACCTCCCTCCAGAGCGCATCCGGGAGAAGAGCCGATTCTTTGACACCAAGCACGACGTGTACAGGTGTGTGATGGGACTACAGCCTCTGGCCCTGGGTGCGAAACCTCAGGTTCAGTCCAGAGAAAAGGGTTTGGGGTTTTTGGGCCATGGGTCCAGGCTACCTCAGGTATACAGGCTTGTCTCTTGGGAGTGCTGCTGGCTGAGGACCGAGAACGTGAAGGGTTGGTGCCGTGAGAGTCAGTTGTGTAAGCAGATGACGGCTCCCGCACTGTAAAAGCTTTGGTGTTTTTATCAAACGTGGGTTTCCTAGCTTACCTGCCGAAAGAGCCGTTGCAGTAAGGGGTCTTGTGTCTGTATGTGTGTGGATTCGGGCTCCCCAAAATCCGTCCCCTCTGGCCCAGCAGCTTATGCTTTGTCACATCACTTACCTTTGACAAGGAGCACAGACATGTTGGGACTGTTCACACCCTAGCGTCACTGGGATTTATGTACCAGGGACCAACCCCGTACTCACTGGGTGCCTTTTCTTCTAAACTGTAAAAACCTTGAGCACTCAGACTTCTTGGAGAAGAAGAGGGGGGGAGGTGCAAGTGTGCACGTAAGCCCCTTGGTGGCCCTTGTCTCACACACAGTGACTGAGCCCGTGGCGACTCCGACCCTCAGACCCAGAGCCCTCGAGCTCTGCCCTTGTCATTGCCGCCACCTGGAGTCCTGGCGGACTGGTTTGACGATAACCACCATGCCTGTGCTTGGCTGGGCTCAGAGCTCCTCGTCCGCTAGGGAATGGCACTTGAGACGCTTGTCACAGCTTGTAGAGTCTGGGGAAAAGAAGATTCTCTGTTTATTTTAGAACTGAGAGTTTCAACTTTTGAACTTGCAGATTTCAGTTAGTGTTCCATGGAGAATTCTTGCAACATTTCTATTAACAGCCATTACCACCTCAGTGCATGGTGGAGACTCAGTGGTAGGACTCCTGGCTTTGTTGTCTTTAAAAGATGATCAGACTGAGCTCTCTTTTTGGTGTATTCCAGAGTAATTTTCTGTGTGACATAGACGCACACGTAACTTCCAGTGACCCAGAAAGGGCTTTGGGAAGTCCTGCCTGAGGCCTCCCGTTGCCTGTGCCCTGTCTTCAGTGGCCTGCCATGAAATCTCACAAAGTTACTGGCACTGGGCAGAGCTGTAGTCAGCGACTCGATGCCCAGTGCTTGCAAGACGGTGTTACAGGTGAATTAAGCACATGTGGGCCTCTGCCCCCACGAGTGGTGGCCTGGAGACAGAGTGGCCTTCCTTCCCGGGGATCTCCCCTGCTCTTGAACTTAGAGCTCAGTTGGCAGGGATGTGCTGTCTGTTGTTTAACGCCTCAGTTGCCGGCGTGGTGTGTCCACAATAACAGCGTCTGCCTGTTTGGAAAGTTCACGAACAGCACCTTGGTGTTCTCTCTCTCATAGCCTCTGGAATGGCCTTCAGGCTTGTTACTGTGTGGGGGGAGCTTTTAACTTCATTTGAGGATCTGGCTCACAGACTAACCTGCCCCGTTCCCTTCCAGCTTTGCCATTGTGCTCTGGGGTGTGCTTACACAGAAGAAACCGTTTGCAGGTGAGTGTGTGTGTCTCTGGGGCGGCGCATCCGCTTGCCGAAACAGTGGGGGCAGGCTCGGTGGCCCTCTCCCTGCTGGAGCAGCACCCGTGCTCCACACTCCGCGGTGGGGCTGCTCTGTCCTGCCCACGGTCCGGTCTGCCGGGACATCGAGGCCACCGCATCTCAGGCTTCTCTTTGTGCAGACAAAGCACTCCTGTGGTATGGTGTACATGCAGAAAGGCACAGATCTGAAGGTGTCTGTTAAGTGGGTTTTTTTTTTAAGGTGATAGCTAATTCTTTTGTGTGTGTGATATAATACACAAAACAAACATCATCAGTTTATCCATTTAAGGTGTACAGTTCAGTTAAGTGCATCCTCTGTGTTGCACAATCACCACCACTATCGAGTTGCAGAAAATTCTCCTTACTGGGAAAGGACCCCCCATGCCTCCTCCTCCTGGAGGCTACTAATCTGCTTGGTCTCTCTATGGATTTGCCTGTTGTGGACGTTTCCGGCTTATTCTTTCTTTGGGGCTTCTTAATTGTGATAAAATATACATAATATAAAATTGACCACCTCAACTACTTCTAAGTGTGGTTCAGTTGTGTGGAGCACGTCCACGTTGCTAGGCAGCTGATCTCTAGGCTGTTGAGTGGATTTGATGCAAAGGTGTGCCCCCAGGTGACACACCTTGGCTGAGCCCTGTGGCATTTCTTCCCACTTCCAGGCAACCACTATTCGATTCCTATCCTCAGCGTTAATAAATTGACATACTATAAAAATTGAGTAGTTTTTATTTTTGTTGGAGAAACACTCTATTTTATTCTGTGGGCACATCTGGGCTACTCATGATATTTTGTGGTTTGACCAATAATACCTAAAAATGTAGAGCAGAGTCAGTGGGTGGCCCAGCTCTGGGAGTCCCATATCTGGTAAGGTGCAGACTAGGAGTAGGTGTGTGGAAAAGTGAGGGTAACAAGGCTCAGAATGTCCTGGGAACTTTCTTGTCCTGATGGAAAGGATGGACTAACGTGTGTGTATGATTGTCTTTCCACCCATTACCCTGTCTCTCTGCCTCCTCCTCCTCCCTAGAGCTCCACAGTCTGAACTCCTTTTAGTGTGGCAGGCATGAAATTGTCTGATAGCTGCAGCACCTGGGCAGGTATCTGATAAAAATGTGAAGAACTGAGGCCCGCGTGCTTTATTGCTTGGATAATAGGGGAGTTCAAGGTGCAGGAGCAAAAGGCATTTCGTAACTTTTTCCATCCATTTTGGCAGCAGAAAATCTTCCAGGTGCTTAGTTTACTTTCTTCTTATTGAGAGGACCTGCTGGGATTTGGAAGTCTGAGTTATCATGGAAATAATATGTAGATCCCTAAAATAGCTTATGCACAAGATTTAATGGGAATGTGCAACACGACATGAGGGTAGTGTCTAGGCAGCTGTCGTTGACTTTGGGCCATTTTCCCACCCACCTGCTGATGAACACCTGCTGCCTCTCCAGAATTCCGTTGTCGTGGGCACGTCGGGAGCCGTGGTGGTGATGGATGGCTGTGGGGATGAGAGGCTTGGTGTCCAGCTGGATGGGCAGTGGCATTTTAACCTGAGCAGAGAAAAAAACCTGGCCCACTGAGGTTTCTGGTGGGCCCCTTGGTCAGTGACCAGGGCGATGAGGATGAGTCCATGCACACCTGGGGAGGGGTTGGAAGGACAGGTGGGCCCTGTGTCACCAGTCGCTTGGGAATGGACTCGAGAGGCCTGGCTGCCACCACTGCAGCTGCCCCACAGCAGAGGCTGCCCAGGCACCTGTGCCCTGGGGTAGGACTTCGCACTGGAATTCAGGAAGGCACTTCTGTCCTTGCAGGGAGCTTTGGGTCTGTGGGGGCCGGACCCTGTGCCTCCACCGTCCCAGGTGCTAACCCCTCTTGGTGGGCAGGCCTCTTTGGAACATGTCTCAACAGTTATTTTTCTCCTTGACTTCTGTTTTCCTTTCAATTCAATGCCCAAAAAGATCTGCTCTGTGATGCATGGATTCCATTTGCTGCATCATAAGTGGTTTCCAAAGCCCGGAAAATTGGGAGCATATGTGCAGGCAGGATAAGGAGTAAAGGCAGCGTCCGGGTGTGTGCGCTGAGCGCTCCCTCGTGTGCCCTCCCTTTGCAGACGAGAAGAACATCCTGCACATCATGGTGAAGGTGGTGAAGGGACACCGCCCGGAGCTGCCGCCTGTCTGCAGGGCCCGGCCACGGGCCTGCAGCAGCCTCCTGCGCCTCATGCAGCGGTGCTGGCACGGGGACCCCAGAGAGCGGCCCACCTTCCAGGGTGAGTGCCCCGGACAGGGATCCCCACCTCGGGCTCCCCTGACATCGCTGCCTGGTGTCACAGGGAGAGTTGATAACCAGAATGGGTTTGGGGCGCAGGCCCAGGAGGGAAGTCTGAGCAGAGACAGGTGCACCAAGGTGAGCCTTGCACCAACAGGTGGGCCACAGCACCTGCCTGGGGCCACCCAGCACTTGGGCTGGGACGGGGCAGCTGGAACTTGGAGGTCGCCTCCCGCTGCCCCCCTTGGGGCTCTGGCCCTGGGCTGAGCGTGCTGCTGGGGAGCCCGCACTTGGTATTTCAGGCCCAGGTACAGGCGTGTGTCTTAGAGACTGTTGTGACCTGAGGCTTTCTTTACATTCCTCTTGGGGTCTGGTCCCTAGGAGGAGAGGTCTGGTCAGGAAAGTGACCCTGATGACATTGGTCATTGCATCTGAGACGTACAGGGAGACAGTGGGGCCTCACACGCTGGGCGCAGGCCGCTCCAGCAGGTCGGGGTATGAGCTTGGCGGCTCTGGCAGGTGGGGCTTTCGCTGAGGAAGGCTTCTGCGGGAGCTGGGACACTGGGGCGCCCTCCTGGAGTCGGGTGGACCCTGTCGGTGACTGTTGACGGGAGGCGCAGGTTTGGCTTTTGTAGAGGCCCCGGGGGATGGCCTGTGGGCTCCGTGAGGGTGGAGCTGCCAGCAGCTGGGCACACATGCCCAATGAGTCCCGGGAGGTGTCGATGCTTTCGGGCGTCACCTCTGTCCCTGCCTGAGGTCACACACGTGGAAGTCATTGTCTGAGTGACGTACTGTTTTTGTTTTCTCCACAAAAGAAATTACTTCCGAAACCGAGGACCTGTGTGAAAAACCCGATGAAGAGGTGAGAGAGACGGCTCGTGATGTAGACGTGAGGAGTCCGCTGGAGCCCCGGAGCCAGGTGAAGGGGCTTCCTCGGGCGCGGTGCGCCGACTTCTGGATGGAGTTCTCCATCTCCAAACCTGTGTCCTCCGCTCCCCCCACTCTCCTGCTCCAGAGGTCGGCCTGCCCTCTGAGGCCCTCCTGGGGCTTGCCGCTGCAGCTCAGTGGTAGGAGGGCAGCGTGGCCCTGGACTCCTTCCTGCCCAACTTCGTCGCATCCCCACCTCCTCCCTGGGGTTAAGAATGAGCAGAGTGGGCCCACGCTTGGCGCTGACAAGCTGCCGGCCGGGTGCCCTCTGAGCCAGGGGCACCACCTGGGGGCTCTGGTGGTCTGGACGGCTTTGCTCCCTGGCTTGGAGACCTGGCCAGTTGCTGACCGCTCATCTCATAAGTGATTTATTTTATGAGTGTTGTGCAGGTTATGTAAGGTGGGATAAGAAACTCCAGATGCTAGGGCTCGCTCAGTGTTAAGGCAGCGAGACCATGGCAGGCTTGTTAAGTGAAGCCTGATAAACCGTCTAGATAATGTGTTATCTGGTGTTGTGCAATGCACCCCAGGCCCGCAGTGAGAGGCTGGGGTTAAGACTGGGAGATAAGTGACTGTTTATGGTGGGCCCACTGTCTGAACATAAAGGGGCGTGTGGGTCAGGTTGGGGAGAAGAGGTGCCAGGGCAGGCCACTGGGC
Organism: Phataginus tricuspis; assembly: GCA_029783875.1. Lineage (NCBI taxonomy): Eukaryota > Metazoa > Chordata > Mammalia > Pholidota > Manidae > Phataginus > Phataginus tricuspis. The sequence goes on along the minus strand of JAQQAC010008350.1, from coordinate 100,316,499 downwards.
CCCTGATAAGGGAGTAAAAGCACCCAACACGTGGGTGTGACTTGGGGCTCAGGCCACCAAGTCTGAGCAGATCAGTTCCCGAGGAGGCGAGGATTGGGGGACAAGTGGAAGTGAACTGGGAATAGTCGTGAATGACCCTCAGATTCTAAGCGCTCACCAGAAAGGTGCCTTTCTTGTAGCTGCCAATGAGACCCTTTGAGAGGCTGTCAGGGAACGCTGGGTGGGAGCCGTGTTGTCCCTGCGGCTGGGCCCTGCCCATCACCTGTGTGCGTATGGCTCCTGAGCCACATGCAGTTCCCAGAGGAGGCCCAGAAACAGCTGGCAGGGTGCTGGCACCATGGGGGTCCCAGCACAACTCTGCCTCCTCTTTTTTTCTTTTTAACAGTGCCGCCCTGCTCTGGGTGGGCGCCGCCAGCACTCAGGGCTCCGCTTACTCCTGTTCTGCTTCCCATTGGTAGCGAGTCACTCTTTTCTCACGGTGCCTTCTCCTGGTGGGCCCAGGCGGTGTCTGGGCTCCCGGTGCCGTGCAGGCCGTAACAGGTCAAGTTCCTCTTCCTCGGCCCTCCTCGGGGTCACGGCCGTCTCATCCGCCTCCCTCTGGTTTTGCAGGCCCCTATGTCCACACCTCTGAAGCGAGCCTCCGCCCCAACCTTTGATAACGACTACAGCCTCTCCGAGCTGTTATCTCAGCTGGACTCGGGCATCTCACAGACCCTCGAGGGCCCGGAAGAGTTCAGCCGCAGCTCCTCTGAGTCCAGGCTTCCATCGGCAAGCAGCGGCAAGCGGCTGTCAGGGGTGTCTTCGGTGGACTCGGCCTTCTCCTCCAGGGGGTCTCTGTCCTTGTCCTTCGAGCGGGAGCCTTCCACGGGAGGTACGTGAGGGCCCTGTGCCCCGGGAGTCACTGAGCTGAACGGTGGGCTGGGGCTGGCGGTGTGGGAGTCCATGAGCCACCAACAGGAATCAGGCACCAGGGTTCTTGACTAGACAGTGGCTCTTTGTTTTCTCCATGCCTTAGCGAGCTGGTCTTGGGTGTGGTCTCAGTGGAGTTCTCTGAGCAGAGCACGTACTCACTGCCCACTGAACACAGAGCCGAGCAGCCCTGTGGGCTGTCACTTTGTGTGAGGGGACTGGGCTACGGACCCTGCTGTGCAGGAGGGTCTCAGCGTCAGGTGTGGGGTCTCACCTCGGGGTCGCAGATTGAGAGCCCCGAGTTCTTCTCGAGTGAGCCCAGTGGATGGATTGAACCCCACACCTGCAGAGGCAGCCTGGACCCCCTTTCTCAGGTCATGCTGGGTCTCAGGTCGTACTTTCTGATTCTTGAGCTCCCTGCTTTGCTGTGGCCATGCGCTGTAGCGGGGAGTCACCCTCGGAGGTGTGTAGGCCTGTCGGGGCAAGTCCCCACTGGGCCGGTCTGATCTTTCTGGGGTAGCTGTGACGGTTTGCTCATTAGAAGGCACTTCCCTCCCTGCGTCTGCCCCACGGGCTGGTCCTTGGGCATGGGGGCTGGTGCTGTCCAGCTGCTGCAGCCCATGAACAAAATGCGGTGGCCTGACTCAGGGCTGTGGCCGTGCAGGGTGGCCCCAGGCGTGGGAAGGGTGCAGACCCCAGCAGGAGGGAAGGTTCCTTTTTCCCAGACGATTGGGGGGTTTCTCTAGGCAGAGACTACTTTTCCTCCACACTCTGGGCCTGCTGGGATTTTTAGAGTGGCATATTTGGAGCCAAAGAAGGTATTTTGATTTGAGGAAATGCCTTACAAAGACACAGGAGAGGAAGGCCCAGCTGGACAACTTGCCCAGGGTCAGCAGTGGACAAAAAGAAAGAGATACCCCGTCTCCCATGGAGTATATACGTTGTAGAAATTTCTCTCTGGGTCTGATACTCTCAGCTGACATCTCGTCGCTGTGCTTGGAGAGGATCCGTTGCTGGCCCCACTCGGGAGCCAGTGCTAAAGCACTAAGACTGGCCTGATTCTGGTGTCCCACATCTGCCCCCTCCCCACTCTGCTTGGAGGCCCCTTTGAGTTCCATGTGAACAGGGAGAGTTGTTTCCTGTGAACCAGGCCCCAGACAATGTGGTAGGATTTTTATGTTAAGCAGCACCTTTCATCCTGAACGACAGGCCCCCCGAAATAGGAGATTCAGTCCTTCGAGGGTGACCATAGGAAATGCCCTTGGTGATGAGATGGGAGATGCCACTAGGAGGCTGGCTGGGAGCAGGCTGGTGGGCCCTGGGGGTATCTCTGGAGGGGGCGCTCAGCTCCCAAGTACACTGGGGGCCTGTCTGTGTCGTCTGGTCTTTTCCGCCTGCCCTCACTAGGTGGAATGGTAGAGGTCCCTGCCATTTCTGAGCACTAATGGGGGCTCTGAGTTTTACACCCTTTATCTAATCATGACACTACAGGACAGCCAGAATGACTTTCTTTTTGCAAATGGATAAGAGCTCTATGGCATACTCCCAGGTCTCCCACTTGATCTAAATTATAATTAAGTAAAGTAACACCAACCACATGTAAGCAATTTAAGGGAAATAGCTTCCTTGAGGCCAGTGGGGGGGCGTGGGCCACATTACAGCGCCGGCCAGGCCTCAGAGAAGCTGGGGCCCATGGACAGGCGGCCTCAGGCTGACCCTGGATCTGTTTTCCCCGTAGATCTCGGCACCACCGACGTCCAGAAGAAGAAACTTGTGGATGCCGTGGTGACCGGGGACACCAGCAGGCTGATGAAGATCCTGCAGCCCCAGGACGTTGACTTGGTCCTGGATGGCGGCGCCAGCCTGCTCCACCTGGCCGTGGAGGCCGGGCAGGAGGAGTGTGTCAAGTGGCTTCTCCTCAACAACGCCAACCCCAACCTGACCAACAGGAGGGGCTCCACCCCGCTCCATGTGGCTGTGGAGAAGCGGGTGCGTGGTGTTGTGGAGCTCCTGCTGGCCCGGAAGATCAGCGTCAATGCCACGGACGAGGACCAGTGGACGGCCCTCCACTTTGCGGCCCAGAACGGGGACGAGTGTAGCATGCGGCTGCTGCTGGAGAAGAATGCCTCCATCAACGAGGTGGACTGCGAGGGCCGCACGCCCATGCACGTGGCCTGCCAGCACGGGCAGGAAAGCATCGTGCGCATCTTGCTGCGCAGAGGTGTCGACGGGGGGCTGCAGGGGAAGGATGCCTGGGGGCCGCTGCACTACGCTGCCTGGCAGGGCCACCTGCCCATCGTCAAGCTGCTGGCGAAACAGCCGGGGGTGAGCGTGAACGCCCAGACACTGGACGGGAGGACGCCCCTGCACCTGGCTGCCCAGCGAGGGCACTACCGTGTGGCCCGCATCCTCATCGACTTGCAGTCTGACGTCAACGTCTGCAGCCTGCTCTCGCAGACGCCCCTGCATGTCGCCGCAGAGACAGGGCACACGAGCACCACCAGGCTGCTCCTACATCGGGGCGCCAGCATGGAGGCGGTGACTGCGGAGGGCTGCACCGCCCTGCACCTGGCTTCCCGGAACGGGCACCTGGCGACTGTCAAGCTGCTCGTGGAGGCGAAGGCCGACGTGCTGGCCCGGGGACCCCGGAACCAGACAGCACTGCACCTGGCTGCCGCCGGTGGGCACTCAGACGTGGTCGAGGAGCTGGTGAGTGCTGACATACTCAACCTGTCTGATGAGCAGGGCCTCAGTGCGCTGCACTTGGCCGCCCAGGGCCGGCATGCCAGGACCGTGGAGATGCTGCTTAAACACGGGGCCCATGTCAACCTGCAGAGTCTCAAGTTCCAGGGTGGCCACAGCCCAGCTGCCACACTGCTTCGGCGGAGCAAGACCTAGCCTGCTGCCTGTGGAGACCGGGGCCCCCCACGGGGTTCTCGTCCCAGTGTGTTCTGCTGCAGGGACGGAACGGTGCTGAGCTGGTTAGCATCGCTCGCCTTGTCAGTGGCCTGGGGGGCATTGACCGAGCAGGCCCCAAAGAGGCAGGTGGCTGCTGACTCGATCCGTGCTGGGCGTCTGCTTGTGTGTTACCCTCCGAGTGAGGCTGGATATTAGAACGGGCTTGGCTGCCGACCCACCTGTCCCTCCGTGCCTGGTGTCAGGGGTAATGTGTCAGAATCATTTCGCTGTGGTCCTTGCTCCTGCTGTGGGCACCTCACTCAGCACCAGGTGGACCCAGAGCTTTGGCGGGATTGGGTCCACCCTGTCGTGAGCCAAGCCACACGTGACTGTGTGCAGCGCACCAGCGGGGAGCAGCAGGTGTGGGAGGAGGTGTGATTCTCATTCATGGGCAGTGGCAGGCAAAGCAGCCTGTTTCAGAAAGTTGTAGTGGAATTCTTGTTTTATAGAATATCTTTGATAGATGAACACAATATCAACTGTTGCTTTAAACCTGTTAAGAATGTTTATATCTTTGGAGAGTCCAGTCTGAGGAATGAGTATATAAAGTAATAGGGTTGGTTTTGGAAAAGTTATCCTAGCAGCTCTTTTATGTCCACATATGTTTGTCCTGCCAGCAGTTCTCGTGGCGGTGACACACGTCTCCTGACCGCTGCGTGATCTCATTAATTTCTTGTTGCAGAAAACATTTTTTGAGGTCTAGAGCCAAATGTGTGAAAGTCATTAGGAATTCATACCTTATGACCTCAACTGTGGACTGAGACCAGGGTTTCCTAGCTGATGAACCATCTTATCACTGGTTTCTTCCCAGCTCTGGGTGGTGGTAAGGTGGGTGTGTGTGCTGAGCGCTGCTATTGGGGTCTCGGGTTTTCTGACCTGCTTTACGAACAGCCATGCTGGACAGGAGCCTTGGCGTTGGAGGTGCGACCCCTGAGGTGGCTCGAGGAGACAGCTGCACACTTGGGTAGGAAAGACTTTATTTTGTAGCCCCATTCCCTCGTTGCTGTGTGTCCCACGCGGCACTCCCGGAGTGTGTTAGAGAATGCTGCAGAGTGTGAGCGTGCCCACGCCCTGTAGCCTGGTGTGTAATACAGAGATTGATATTAATGTACCATGTATGTTAATGTGAATCTGTGGGCAGGAGATACCCAGACTGCTTAGAACTGGCTATGTTTTAATATGCCTCGTGCTTTTACTATGTTATGCTGCTGTTGTATAGAATGTGTGGAGGACGGAAAGTTCTGTTTGATGTCAATAAAGCTAAGTACTCTTCTTTTTTTTTTGAGTCAGATACCACTTTTTCTTACAAAAACGAGCTCAAATAAACTGATTTCTGGAAACTAGAGACTGAAGGCGGTTGTGTGGTGCCGAGATGCCCTTCCAGATGGCAGCCCTGGGGTGCTGAATTAACCTGTGACCTGGGGGGTGAAGGAAGTGGAAGGGTGGACCTGGGCCTCTGCGCATGTGTGGGCCGGCAGGGAGATGCCTTGGTGGAGGGAGCGCCCCGCTCCAAAGTTTGTATGTCTTTTTCAGTGTCTGAAACTCTTACTCTCATGTTGTTAAATTTACATTTTGAAATAATTTCAAATTACAGAAGTTCCAACCATGATATAAAGAACTCTGGTGTACCTGTGATCTAGATTTCCCATTTGCTTATGTTTATCTTGTTAGCTTGGTCATTCTCTTTTCTTCCTCATCTCCTGCATATCCACCCATCCAGCCATCCACCTGCCCACCCATCCACCACCTTCCCATCTTCCTATTCATCTACCCAGCTGTCCGTCCATCCATCCACCCGTATGTCCCTCCACCCACCCATCCAGCCATCTTCCCAGCCAGCCAGCCATCTACCTGTCTTTCCACCCATATGTCTGAGTGGGTTACAGACAATGTGCCCCAGACCCCTAAGTACTTCAGTGGGTATTTCCTAAAAGCAAGGACTTAATCCTGTAGAGCCCCAGCATACCCATCAAATTCAGAAGATCAGTGTTAATACAATACTGCCACCTAATCCACAAGTCCTTTTCAAAAATGTCCTGTATAAAAAAAACAGCCAACAACAGCAAAAAAGCACCTCTTCCATGTCCACTTCTGGCCCAGGACCTGCCGTGCTTGGTTTCCCTGACTTCGGGGCCTCCAGTCCTGTGTTCCTCAGCCTTGACTTCCATGACCTTGCTTTTCATGAGCCAGTTATTTTGCAGCCTGTCTTCAGTAGAGGTTTGTCTTAATTCTCAGGATTTGATTTAGTTATGCATTTCTGGCAGAATTACCACAGACGTGATACTGTGTATTAAGTATAGCTTTCCCTTCCCTCTTTTTAATTTTTAATTTCTATCAGTGTGTAGTCACAGGTTCCCATTTAATCAATGGGTTCTTCTCCATTATCAAGTATTTTGATGTTCAAATTACCCTGTCTGGCCAGTTTGAGTGCCTTCACCCTGGCTCTTCTGTCCCTCTGACGATCCCTGTCACTTGCGTACTTCCTTGCTTTCTGACCCAGGAGTGTCGCTGGCTCATCTTGAACTTGCACTACCCCAGCCTCAGAGGCAGCCGTTTCTCCAAGAAAACCAGTTTCTTGTAGTGGAGAACGGTATTTAGAAACCAACAGCTGGGTGTTAGATGTGCCCCTTGTTTCCGGGGTGTCACTGGCTCAGCAGGCAGATGTCGGGTGTTAGGGTGTGTGTGACTTACACAAACCTACACACATCTCCATCTCATAAGAACCATGATTTCACACCAGTGCCTTCGATTACTGTCCAGCGCCCCAGGGTTATTCTAGTCCGTCCATACTGGGACCCGCCTCCTCCGGTAGGTTGGTCCCCGTCATCCTCAATGTGCACACATTTTCTCCATCCTGCGTGTGTAAAAGATCTCCCTGCTCGCTCTGTCCCCTCGCACAGGCTGAGCCAGCCAGGTTCCTCCCCGCCTTGTGTGCAGCTGTGTGCCAGGTGAGGTTTTTGGCCCCATGGAACGAGAATTCCTTTTGAGAGCCTTTTATGCCAGGAATTGAGCTTTTGAACTTTTTCTTACTAAGACTTTGCCACTTGACCTTTCCCCATTCGGCCCCACACCTCCTTTCCCTTCCTGTCTCGAGATAGTGATAATCAGACATTACACTCCTCCTTCCTCACTGCCCAGAAAACGTAGGTATCTTTTCCTTTCCCTCTGATCCCCGGTCCATGTCTTTTCTTTCAGGAGCATCTAATGGTTTGAGGGCTGCCAAACTTTTCCCGTAGACATTCCGCCTTAGGAAAAAACTGCCCTGTTGTTCCTGGAGGAAACAAAAGTGAATCCGGAGCTTCGGAGGCTCTGCATTGCTCTCGGGCTGAGGGCGCCTTAGGACTGAGTCCCCAGCTAGTCCGCCCTGGCCCCTAGCCCCAAGCAGGGTCAGAGAGGCGTGCCAGCTCTTCTTCGACAGCTCTGAGACATGGAGATGCTGGATGCTAGAAGAGACGAGCTCCCGGGCTGGAGCAGGCACAGGGCAGCACCCTCATGCAGTGACACCAGGTCCCCAGACTCCTGCTCACAGCAGCCTGGGATGTGATCATGGCCAGGGGGATGGGGCACCAAACATTCCCTTCTTGCTGACCAGGTTGGGGGCCACCCAGCAAGTAGTGGAACTAAGGACTCAGACTCGGCTTCTGATTCACACTCCCCACAGCTGGGCAAGGAGAACGTAAGTCCCCTTAGCCCTGTCTTAATGCCTGTCTCGCCTTGCCTGAAGCCAGAGGTGTGGGCCACCTGATCACAAATGGCATGTCCCTCAGGTCCCACTGTTTCAAGACTGTGTTCTACAAATCTTAGGAAACTCTGGGCCCCGGCGCAGGGTCCTTCTGAAGTCCTTGCCAGGCAGGGGTCTACAGCCAGCCTCCTGGTGCTCTCTCCATGGAGACGGCTGGTGGCACACGCACCTGTGCACCTGAGGGTTTCCTCAGTAAGCAACTGGTCGACCATTGAACTCCACTCGCTGAGCTGATTAGCCAAGAATTGCCATCTCCTTCCAGGTCATTGGAGCCAATTCCAGTTCTGCAGGGCCTTCCTGTGCTGGAGGCATTTCACTGTGCTGAGCATGAGCTGTTTATTGCAGGAGTGGGTGTGGCGGACACTGTGATTACAGCCTCCTGTTGACACGGCAGCAGGAAAGGAGCAGGTGTTCGCAGAAGCTGACATTCAGAGCAGAGAGAATCCTTGCCCCTAAGCCTGTACTTCGGTGGCCAGGTTCTTGAAAATGTAGACTCTCAACCCTGGGCAAGTTCACTTCCCATTCACCTTCCCTCCCTTTCCTTCCTATCTTCTCCCTCAGCGAAGCCCCAAACCACACAGGGAGTGAGGATAAGGGGGCATCTCCAGTCACTGAGCTCTGCCTGGAAGAAGAGGCACAAAGCTATGGTCCCCACAGAATCATCGTCCCTCACAGAGCCAGGGTCCCTCACAGAGCCAGGGTCCCCCATAG